>CAIGQZ010032598.1:179163-202980 GCA_903798205.1 Danio tinwini
ATATATATATATATATATAGGCACAAGTCACCCCTAATCTGAAATGACCAATATTTAATGCTGATGTTGTTTTTAGGAGGACAGAAAGTTTAGAAATTCAATGGTTTCCCTCACTGATCTAAAAGCATGCACCAATGCCAAAATTACTGAAGTGGCCAATCAAATCAAAGAAGGCAGGACTTTACTTTTCACAGGTACTAAATCTAGCACAGAGCATCAGTTTTTCCTTTTATGCTAAATTAGTGTGAGGTAAGAGTTTAACAGTTTATTCGTTTTATAATTTTTTTTAACAATAACACAGACAAAACTATTAATAGTGGATAATAGTTAAATTTATATCTTTTTTTATTCCATTGGATTGTGACCTCTGGGGTGATTATGTTATATTAAAGACACAGCAACAGTGGCAGATGCAGCACATTTATGTTATGGCAACATTATTTTATAGCACCAAGTTAAACTTTTATGTCACTCACAAACATTAAAAATAAAAACACTCCACAACTGAAGATGGAGAATGAAATGAAAAACAGACTTGGGTCTATTGGTGTCATGGTGTGTGTGTGCGTGTGTGTACCATTTAATGCAAGGTTTGTATATTTATAACCATCTCAGAGCATATTGCGAGTCACTGGCATTGTTATTTTGGGGGTCACAGGCTGAAAAGTTTGGGAACCTCTGATCAATAACACATAGAATCCATCAGTTTCAACATGTGTACATTCGCACCAACAAATTGTTACCAACACACAACTCATGCAAATACATATATTTTTGGTAACTTCTTTCAACTGCTGTCAAAATCTACTATATCGTCACCTTAGAATTATAACGTTCTATCTAACATTTTTATAAAAAAATTGAGTTACTGACATTCTTATTAAATGACAACTTATTTGCATTATGGGATGTTTTTTATATGCTGTTTACATTTTAAGACTTTTTATTTAAAAAAACAAATGTTACACACATACTGTTTGCTATAGATTGTAAAAACTTTGAAGCTCAATATCTCAAAATCATTCACAACGCAGATAGAACCTTATAATTCCAAGGTGACGATATGTTGTTATTCTTTGCAGAAAGACACACAGTGTTTTGATGTTTGCCAAGGCAGCATTTTTAAATTTTTTCACCACATCCTTATGGACCTCTTGGATGATATTCAACCTACAGGTCTAATAAATAATTTAAAGATAAATAAATTATAAATAATTCAGAGAAAGGGTTGAGCACTGTAACAGTGCTGCAGTGTTGGTGGTGTTGCACTCAAATGAATCAGAAAACAGCTAGAGTTGTTTCACTGCAAAGACCTTGAACATCTGAACTTGAGCATTCTTTAGCAAGGTTTTCATTTAGGCAATGTCGAGTCGACATTGATGCAACCAAACTACAACATTACTTCATTTCTTGTCCCTGGAGGTCTGGAACAGCCAAAAGGGCAGCTTCTCATAATCGTGGACCACCAGGCTTGAGAAGATAAACTGAAAAGTCTGAAAATATTCATCACAGAGACTTTGATACTTGGCTATTTATTTGTTTTGTCAGTGTGTCAACCATGACAAGGTGAAAAGCTAATTTGCTGTAGATGGGGCCTGGAAAACTTCACTCAGAAAAAGCAACAGAATGAGTTGACCTGACCACCGCTGTTTTCCACTGACATGGTGGCATGGAATGCAGTCAACACAAACCTGTTAAACTGTAGGGAATATTTGGATTTTGAACGTCTTCCAATATTGCACACATGAGCTGGTATTTATGACTTAATCAGCAATTGTCGTCAAGGTGTTGACGAGGTACCTACAGGAACAAGACTCAACTTATAATAAAGAGTATTTACTATTACATAATACTATAGTTAGATATATAGTAAGATATACCTTGTTTTATATATAAACAGGTATGTGTAAACAATATTAATATACAAATACAATTATATGACACATACAGAAATTATAGTTATTTAATGCAATAATAGAATATTAAACAAAAAATTTGGTTCAGAAATAACACTGGTGAAGGATTTCATTACTGTAGAAACAAAACGGTAGAAACTCCATTTCTAAATTAAATTTAATGACTTTACCAAGTAAACCAGTTATACGTGTTGCATTTTAAGTTTAGGCATGAGTAGGGCCAGACGGAATCTGCGGACGTTTTTTGCCATTTCTGCTGAGAATTTTGGTAAAAATTCTGCGGAATTATTTTAGGAGTATTATAACTAAACCCTTATTATATGAAATAAAAAAAATATTTTTTTTTACTTTTATTTAATGTTTAAAATACAAATCCGATTAGATTCACTTTAGTTGGTAAACAAAGCAAGTCTCTATTTGTAAGTCTCTACTGTAATTAATTTAAAAAATGATTAAATATAGATTTACACACATTTACTCAAGTAAATAAACAGAATTAATGATGGGCTAAAAATCTGCAGAAATCTGAGGAAAATCTGCGGAATTCTGCGTGTGCAGATTCCGTGTGGGCCTAGGCATGAGAGACAATAATAGATTACAGGGTAGGATTCAACCTGACACTGAATGAAACATCACTTGATGAAACAATACACACACATTACAGACCTCAAATTTGACGTTCCTGTCTAAAATTCTTGATTTTATTTATTTATTTATTTATTTAATTTAATTTTATTTTATTTTATTTTATTTTTATTTTTTTTTACCCAGGTGCAAAACTACTTGCTTAATAGTTTCATCTATAACAATTTCCAGTAAGGATATATAGCCTTACAAAGTGAATATGGCTTAATAAACAAACGGCTCTTAGACTTAATCTCAGCTTTTGACTTTGTGAACCACAGTATTCCTTTATCACAGCACAAACACTCAATTGGCATCAAGAGTTTTAAGATGGTTCCAATGCTTCTTATTCCATTGAAATTTGGTCAATAATTTGTAATCTGAGAAAAATTTGGGAATTCATAAAACTTTCCAGAAATCCTAGGCTAAAATCTGTGGTCTTTGATAATTGGTTTGACATGTTCAACGACAGCACTTTGATAGCCATTGTGATCAAATCTTCCCCCAGATTAATTTCTGGCAGTGTCAAGATTTTAGACTCTTTCCTGCAGTCTGACTTCAGTTGCGACAGAGTGCAATAGAAGTGCCAAATCCTCAACATCAAAATCGACAACTTCAAACCAGCGCTAGTAAATTTTGAAATTTATATGTTTGCCATGAGGTATCATGGTGTGTCTTCATTGTTGTTCAGTCTGACAACTGATATAGTGTGACATTTAGGATTATTAAAAATCACACAGTGAGAGCTAGGCTACTTGATGGCGAAACTTTTCATTGTACATGCTACCTCTGGGCTGTAGATTTGAAGTAAATTCATTCCATTGCTGTACAAACAAACCTCAAATCTACATACTCATAAAACATATACAGATAACCAAGCATACATCAAGCACTAGAGGCCTGACTACATGAATTAATAGTGTGACTCACACATAATTTTATGTTATCTTGATAATGCCCTAAAATAAAACAAACAAATCTGCTCACTAGTCAGTACCGACTACTACCATATCCGCCAGTCCATCAGCTTACTTAAATCAAACCTTTCATAAGCAAGAAAAAATGCAAAAATTGTGATACATGGCTTAATCTCCTTGCAACTTGATTGCTGTATTGTACTTTTCATGCTGTGAATTTGACAATGTTTTTTTTTTTTTTTTTTTCTCAGTGCAAATTTACTATGAGCAATACAACAAATTACCAATAGAGTCAGCAGCACAACACGCAAGTGTCAAATTGCCTATAGTAAACATGCAGGGGGTCTCAGGTAGTTGAAATGACTTGAGTAATTAATAACAGACTTTCCATTTTTGGGTGAACTAACCCCCTTAAGGCAGAACATAAATAAATTGTATGCATGGCATGAGTTAGCCAAGTATGATACAATCCTGGATTAACATTGATCCTAGAACATAATTTTTGTTGAAAAATGTAATCCATACCTATTTCCTACCCCTAAACCGAACCATAACTGTAAATTATTCCCAAAATCATAGGAGAATAATAAGTGGATAACAGTCATGTACAAGTACATATCTAACCATAAGCCTAAACTTAACATAAACGGTAAACGTATCCCTTAATTCTAATTGGCTGATTGGAATGTTGTTCCAGGATCAACATAGATGTCAATCCAGGATCATGTCCTACTTGGTAAAATCAGGTTGTAAGACCTCTGTAGTACTGTGTAGTTCTGCATCACAAACTCAATCAAAATAATATAATCTTGCTGTTATTTATTTTCCGCCATTTCATGGATTCTGTTCATGGATAAAGGCTTCCATACATATTTAGCTGGAACCTATAGTTACATTTAAATGTCCAATGGTGCTACTCAAAACTGTTTAGTAGTGCGTAAGTTGTAACTTAACACCTTATCATACACCCAGCACAATAAAACGCAAGGAGGACACGATTGTTGCTATTTTTTTTAGACCAGTGCAACAGTAATTTTTATGTTTTGTGCCACATTGTTTAAACAGCAATTTGTGCCACTTTGCGGACTCACGGGCATGCTGATCTGTAAAGCAGGTTTTAAGACACATTGTTGGTGTGTAGCTATTTTGAGAAACTAAAATAAAACATGCCATTAGCCAACTAAAAGCAGGTCTAAAGTCCAGCACAGCGTGTGTTAGTTATGCGCTTATGCAGGTCCAAACGCTTACGCATTCCTTAATACACAAAAGATTTACAGCAATACACAAATATATTTTGATCTTATAATGGCTTTTTCAGTTTATTCATGACAATTTGCATTAGTGTAAAATTATTATTAGCAGTAGTATTATTTATTATATGCAAATTTATATTTGTTTTAATAAAAACAAGTTTAGATTTGTCCATCTATTGGGTTTGAGAGACATGTTCATCACCATATGGGGCAATAGGATGTGCGTTTGGATATAACTTTTTAGTATTGTTCATTTATTTGTTTGCTGTAAATTAAATTTAGAAATAGTTTTAAAGTAAATCTTTGCACTTAACAAACAAAATAAATATGTAGGCTAATGAATGTCTTCAGTGGAGAGAGTTTCCACCTTACTCCACAAAGTAAAGGAGTAAAGAGTTAAAGTAAAGAGGCCGAATGGAGGAGGCTTGTTCTTTATCCTTGCGCAGATGGTTTGTTTAACTGTTTTCTGACTAGTGAAGCATTCAGTTTTTCCACTTACAAAGTCCGCCATGTAAATAGCAAATGCGCCATGGCGTGACGCAACTGACTCTTAAAGAAAATGGGAGATGAGACTCTAATTGGTTTAATGTATGTTATGCTCAAACACACCTATAACTCATGAGCCGGGGCGCAAATAAAAATTTTCAGTCCTTAAAAAGCAAAAGTGGATTCGGACATGCCCTTAATGTTTTTGTAGCATGCACTGCACACTGTGTTCACACCAGATGCGGTACGTGCGGATAAATCGTGCTATTTGTGCATAAATGGACGCTTGAACATTTTTTAATTTGCTTCATTTGTGCATCAAATTCACTTCACAACAGATGCGGATTCACGTGATGGGCAGGGCTTCTGTCTGAATGGTGACTCTTGTTTCGTTGCTAAATGGCTAACATGGATTTTATTAAGAAAAAAAAGAAGACTGAAAAACAGTGTCGATTTGTTTGGAGTCGTGTCTGAGTCCACTAGATCCTTTCAGAGGTGCACCCAGCTCTGTGAACTCATAAACTCCTCCAGAAACTTAACCTGGATGATGGAAGCTTTCAGCGGTGCTTCTGTCTGAGCCGAGCCCAGTTTGATGACCTATTGTCGGTGTTGACAGGAGGATTTTCCCTTGGGACACCAACAACAGGTGCTACGTCATAATCACGCCCCCACAAGAGCAAACTCCTGATTGGTTAACATGGCGCGAATGTCCGCTGAAGTTCAGATTTTTGAACTCGAGTGATTCGTGCAAAACACGTGATATGCACGTCAATCGCACAAAATGCTCAACTCGCGCTGCTTCATTCAGACACTAAGGGATCTAGTTTAACAATCTAGGTGCAAAGTCTAATGCTGCGTTTACATCAGATGTAGAAGAAGCATCAAGCGCGAGTGATTTACATGTTAAGTCAAAGCAAAGACATCAATAGACATTCTGTGGCTTGATACGCGCGAATGAGGCAGCGCGAATGATGCAATTCGCGCATATCACGCCACAGGATGTCTATTGATGTCTTTGCTTTGACTTAACATGTAAATCACTAGCGCTTGACGCTTCTTCCGCATCTGATGTAAACGCAGCATTAGACTTTGCGCCTAGATTGTTAAAATATAGCCCTAAGTGTCTGTTTACGTCACAACTAAACTACATTTTAACTTACGTTAATGTCTCTTTAAAAAGATGCATTATAATCAATTGGCCTGGCACGCAGAATAATGTTTTAAGTCATTAAAAAAATATCCATGTCAAACTATTCAGAAACACACAGAAAAAAAACGTTTTATTATATTTTTTTTTATTACACCATTGTCATGTCACCATACACACACGATAATAACCCTATTCAATATAAAAAGCCTTCCGCATGTGGAAATTCTTTCCACACTCAACAAACACATGCTGCTTTTCTCTGCAATAATTACAATTAATGAAAACGGCTTTTGTGTTTCTGCCAAATGGGCAATGTTGATTTAAGACATTAAGAAATGTAACTGATCTTATGAAGCAGTTCATGTTCTTTACAACACACTGCTTTATATTGCAACCACTGCAATCAAGCAGATATTGATTTTCTTTATTGTTGTTGTTTTTTCTATTTTAATTAAAGAAAAACAGATGTGATTTGCACAGGCCTGGTTCCCCAGAGGTCATAAGCACAATGCTTTGAGACCAAAAGAAGGGTCTGGCATCTATCTTTATGCTGTGAATGCATGATTATTTGAATTATTAGTAAGTGTGTTCAGCAGTGGAGCGTCCTTTGGTAAGTTTTATATGGAGTCGGTGCCTCCAGCATTTGCACATGTAGGGGTTTTGATGCACGGCCATCAGAAAGATGATACTCATAAACGTCAACACATGCAATGAAGACTTTACTAGATTCAAACAGCTGCTGCTTCTCTGCCGTCTCTCCCCTTTCAGCATATTTACATGCTTTTCTGCACAGTGTCTTCTAAAACTTTATTCTACAGCTGTGGTGGTTTTATTATGTTTTTATAGAACTTTATTAATTTATTATTATTATTTCTCTCACTTTATGACTTCATGTCTGTTTCTAATTTAGTAAATTTAATAGAACTTACACTTCGTTTATTATTCATTCATTCATTAATGAATTCATTTTTTTTCGGCTTAGTCCCTTTATTATTCTGGGGTCACCACAGCGGAATGAACCACCAACTTATCCAGCATATGTTTTACACAGCGGATGCCCTTCCAGCTGCAACCCATCACTGGGAAACATCCACACTCACACACTACGGACAATTTTAGCTTACCCAATTCACCTATACCACATCTTTGGTCTTGTGGGGGAAACCAGAGTCCCCAGGGGAAACTGACGCAAACACGTGGAGAACATGCAAACTCCACACAGAAATGCCAACTGACCCAGATGTGCTACCCACTGCGCCACCCTGCTGCCCCTTTGTTTATTATTTTTTTATTTTATTTCTCTCACTTTATGAAGAAGGCTTGTTGTACCTTCTGTTTCTGATTGTATTTCTGTTTAAATTAGGATGTTTTTTTTTTTTTATGGGGCGGCACGGTGGCTCAGTGGCTAGCACTATGGGTGTTTCCCAGTACTAGGTTGTGGCTGGAACGGCATCCGTTGCATAAAACGTACTAGAATAGTTGGCGGTTCATTCCGGTGTGGCGATCCATGATAAATAAGGGACTAAGCCGAACGAAAATTAATGAATGAATAAATCTTAAATGGCATAGATGCAATGGCATTTTTATTTTAAAAAACGTAATAGGATTTATACCTTATGTATTTTGTATATAACTTTTATTAAATTTCACATCTGCAATGGCATGTTTTACAGTATACACAAATTTGATAGAATGTACACTTTGCTTATAATTTTAATTAGATTTCGTTCAATTTGTGAATATGCCTTTGTTGTACGTTTTGTTTCTGTGTATATAATGTTTAGTCAATTTTACTTCTGCAATGACATTTTTAATATAAAACGTTGATATAATTTATACATTGTTTATTATTAAAATTTTATTTCTCTCACTTTATGACTAACTGTGTCTTATACATACTCCATGTCGTTGTGTTATAAAATTTGTTTCATGTTAAAACAAAACTGTCCTAACCATTTGCGATGTGCAATTTTTTTTTTTAGAAACCGTTTCTATGTCTGCCATATCGCAGCGAATCAACAGCATAAACTACAAAGACAATAATAACCTCAAGTACAGATTATGTGCTTTATGCAGTGTTAAACGCTACCACTGTGAGTTTGAAGACCATTTTATGTGACATTTATTGCCATAAAAGCAGCACCAGACATTTGACCTCAGATTAAAAAAACTAACAAAAAACACACACACACACACACACACACACACACACACACACACACACACACACACACACATATATATATATATATATACATACACACACACAGTTGAAGTCAGACTTATTAGACCCCTTTATTTCCCAAATTATGTTTAACAGTGCAAGGAAATTTTCACAGTATGTCTGATAATATTTTTTCTTCTGAAGAAAGTCTTATTTTTTTCAGCTAAAATAAAGGCAGTTTTTAATTTTTTGAGTAAATTTTAAGGTAAAAATGATTAGCCCCTTTAAACTATTTTTTTCGATAGTCTACAGAACAAACCATCATTTTACAATAACTTGTCTAATTACCCTAACCTGTGTCATTAACTTAATTAACCCAGTTAAACCTTTATATATGAAAAAAAAAGTAATAACAGTAATGGGTGTGTCAGTATTAAAACCATTAATTCTGGGGCATTTATATTTTTTATCTAGTGTTACATTTAAAAAAAAACTAACAAAAATGTCACAAAATATCATATAGATTTTTTTTGTTTAAATTTCAAAATTAAACTGACTAAACGTGGATATATAAAATTTGGTATCTAATGACTAAGGCTAAAAATTGGGTAACACTTTAGTTTATGTTACAATTCATGCTATTAACTACTGAATTATTACTTTTCTATCATTAAGATACTAATTGTCCATTAGTAGTCATAAAGTATGATCTTATTCTGCATCCCTAATCCTACCCAAAACCTAAACCCAATTATTAATGAACAGGTAATTAGTAGTTTAATAAGCTAGTAGTTTTAGTAAATGGTAAACTTAAGTGTTACCCAAATTTTATAAAGCAAACTCCAGACATTTTTCAATACCCAAACCTACACACCAGACCATCAGCAAACACACAGCCATCACTACAACTACATATATTTTGCCTTTGTTATAACAGGACCGTATCTAAGATCAGGAGGCATCCAAAATAGATGCCCGAGCCACTTCAGCTGGCTTCTCTGGATGTGGAGCAGCAGCTCTACTCCGAGCTCCTCCCAGGTGACAGAGTTCCTCATACTATCTATAAAGGTTTGCCCTGCCACCCTGTGAAGGAAACTCATTTCCGCCGCTTGTATCTGAGATTTTGTCTTTTGGGTCATGACCCACAGATTATGACCATATGGTGAGAGTAGGAATGTAGAGAAACAGGTAAATTGAGAGCTTTGCCTTTCGGCTCCTCTCCTTCTTTACCACAACGGACAGGTGCATTGACTGCATTACTGCTGCCGCTGCACCAATCCACCTGTCATTCTCACGTTCCATTCTTCCCTCACTCGTGAACAAAACCCCAAGATACTTGAACTCCTTCACCTGGGGTAAGGACTTGCTTCAACCTAGAGATGACAAGTCACCATTTTTCCGGTGGAGCACCATGACCTCAAACTTAGAGGTGCTGATTCTCATCCCAGCCATGTCACACTCGGCAGCAGACTGCCCCAGACCATGTTAAAGAAAGTCTCAGAAGTTAATATTGATTTTTTTTTTCAAGGTAAATGAAGGTTATAAAGTTAGTTGTCAATTGCAGAGCTCCTCTATTTAAAAAAGAAAAAAAAGAGATCAAGCCTCAGGAAAATTAACGCAAGAGTAACTCAAGAATAATGTAAAGCATTACCAAAGAAAGTAACTAAGTAATGCAACCAGTTTCTGTTTGGGGAGTAACTCAATAGTGTAATGCATAACTTTCAAAAGTAACTTTGCCTAGCACTGCTGCCCACCAGGCCAGTGGTTCTTATTCCTGTTTTTGGCAGCTCTCGGCACTGCTTATTTTGCATGGCTACATCCAAAATAGCATACTTCTCTGCTACATAGTATTTGAAAAACAGTATGTGAGCTGTGCACATGAAGGATTCGCATGAAGTACCCTATTGAAGACCTAGAGATGACCTACTGACGCAGTGGCGCAGTAGGTAGTGCTGTCGCCTCACAGCAAGAATGTCGCTGAGTCGCAGGTTTGAACCTCGGCTGGGCTGGATCAGTTGGCGCTTCTGTGTGAAGTTTGCATGTTCTCCCTGCGTTCGCGTGGGTTTCCTCTGGGTGCTCCAGTTTCCCCCACAGACATGCGGCACAGGTGAATTGAGTAGGCTAAATTGTCCGTAGTGTATGAGTGTGAATGAGTGTGTGGATGTTTCCCAGAGATGGGTTGTGGCTGGAAGGGCATCCGCTACGCTACGTTTGTGCTGGATAAGTTGGTGGTTCATTCTGCTGTGGCGACCCCAGATTAATAAAGGGACTAAGCCGACAAGAAAATGAATGAGATGACCTACTACTTCACCGATTCTGTAGTGCACATCCAATCCCACACTATTGATGCTACATGAGAGAATTCATGAATGGGAGTGAAGCAACACAAATGATGCGGTAGGTCATGTGATAATAAGAAATGGCGGATGTTGCACATTTGAATTCCATTCTATTCACATTACAAAACAAATAAATAGTGCTACACCACAGTTTGCTGAAATTTCAAGGGCCATTTAATCATAATCATAATCATATTAGTATAGAAGTCACACCTTGCAAACTTTACCTGTTGAATTGAACACACTTTCAAATTAAAATAATGGCAAGAATATAACTAACAAGTGGAACAAACCTTTGAAGCGGTAAGAGAAACATACAAAATACGCAGAGCAGGTGGCCGTCGAGACTAGGATTGTTGCAATAGGCTATTGTAGCTGACTCCATCATGACTTTTGCTGGATAAAAGTAATTAAAAAGCCATGTTTACATGATAGATTCTGAATCAGAGTATTGACTTAATCTTATTAATATTAGATTATTGCTGCCCACAAAAACCTACCAAATGTGAGAAACCATCTTCTGAAAGTCCAACAGAAACCCAAATGTGCGCTTTCCACTTTCAGAAAGCATTAAAGTGTGTAAGAAGTTGACAATGATGGTGATGAATTGGATGATGATGACTTCAATCTCTGAGTCAGACCTACCACATTAGCCAAACCTTTGGGGCCAGTCCACTGCGAACAGCAAGGCAACTTCTGGGAATCTGATTTGACAAATGCAGAATTCCTGCTGAGGAGCAAAAGAATATTTTTGAAGGAATAAAGTAAAGGGAAAAGCTGCTGAGACAGATGCATAGATTAGAGGCTGTTTGGGAGAAGTTGATACAGTCTCCATGGTGAGAAACCTCAAGCCCTTTTCGAGTGAAGCAAAGTGTGGAGGTCGGAGCCATGCTTCAATTCATCATTCACTCATAACTGACGTAATGGCAGAGTAAAGAGACCCCAAACAAAAGTCTTGAACTAGAATTCATTTTGACAGATATTGCTGATTTTAGCGGGCAAAGATGTCCTGCAAAGATATACATTTCTCAGCCTATATGGTTCAAATTTGTATACCTTCTTTTAAATTACTGTAATATTAGTAAAATGAGCCCCCATAAAATTCTACAATCGATTTAAATCAATTAAGGAAAAAGGTAACACAGAAAATGTGATCAACTTATTATAAACATTTTGAAAATAATGCCAAATTAATAACCTCCTATTTAATCATTCTCCTATTTTCATAAATATAAAAGAAATTACACTTAACTAAATTATTAAAATTATTTAAAATTCTGCGTAACAATATTTTTTTATTGTTTATTGATTAACTCACTGTGAAAAAACGCTGGGTTCCACACAATTCCTTCTTGTTGTCCCAACATAAATCAATTAAGTTAACTTGATTGCTTTTAGAAATATATGTGGACTGATCATAACATAATTAAGCTGCATCCCAAAAAAACTTAAGAATTGTGTTGTTTCAACTCATTTTAAATATGTCATTTGAACAAGCAGCAAAAGTCTTTTTTTTTGAGTGAGGTATAATTATATAATATTTTAATAACATAAATATTATTATTTTTCTCACTTTGTGAAGGGCTTCAGTGTGAATGATTAATGAAAAATGCAGACATATAAAATACATATTAATTAAATCTAAAATACTTTTTTCCAAAAAACTAATGATTACAGGTCCTAACTATTGCTAAATAAAATGGAATTTGAAAGCAGCCATCCACGTGATTAATAATAAAAATAATAATTTGTAAACAATTATATGCAATAAACAATATAGCATGATATAAACATAGAAATCAAACTAATATTTTATTTTGTCCATATGAGATATATCATCATATTACACAGCCATAAATAAAGTATAAAGCAAATCATGAAGGAACTCTGTGTTTGTGTTTCCAGATAATCCACACAGTAAGACTGTTACGATCACCAGCAATCTAGTGTCTGCGGAACAATGGAGAACTACCCACACACTACATTAACAAACTACAAATTCCAGCTTGCACCTCACACACACACCGGTCCCTGATTAACACTGACTAAACACACACAACCAGAAGATCATTATGGACTGATTTCAAGGAATAAAACTCAGCACACACAGACACATCATTGCTGAGTCTTGTTAAACTATTTAGTGAGCATTACGACACATTTTTCCTTGCCTTGCCTTGTTTCTTTGTTTACCTTCTTTGCTCTTGTACCTACCATTCGCCTGTCTATTGATCATACTTTGGATTATCTGTATGCACCTGTTTGTTCCTGTTTTGATCTTTGCTTGCAAGACAATTTTTCTAATAAACTTTTATTGGATCCTCAACTTCGTTCCCACGTCCAGCCACTGTTGCAAAGACAGTGGGTGTAAAGGCTGATTTACACTTCTGCTGCTTGTGTTGCTCTGCAATTACACTTCCAAAACGCAAGCTGGCAATAGTTTTTTATGTTCCTCTGTGTCGAGTTTTCTTCACAGGAATTTAGCTTTTTCTGAATGCTACAAGTAGCTAAAGCTCGCTCATTCAGGGGCGGAAACCGGCGAACAGAACAACTTCAATCATAAGGTAAACACAAAACAAAAGTTTCCATCTGGAGCTTCTTAACGGAACTTCACCCTTGTAAATGCTCACTCCATCGGGCTTGCGACTCTCAGCGCCTCCCACCCTTGTCACCGGTACCAAGCCGACCAATCACAGGGCTAACGCTATTTGTCATTGTGCATGTAGTTACATTTTTTGAGAGGTTCACGTCAGCATCAGGGTCAGCCACGGCGAGGGCTATGCAACCGCACGAAGGCTGTGTCGATGCTTACGTGTGCACTTGACGCAGAAGTTTAATTAGCCTTTGATGGTTGCCAGAAAGCAAAGATTCAATAAAACCTAAATAATTTTTTTTTTCATCGTTAATATTACAGGCTACAATAGTTACATATATGGCTTGGTGCCAGAAAGCGCATAGCATTTATTATTTTTTGCACTGAAAATTGCACTGGCTTCCTGTCAGTTTTCAAATTGTTTTAAAAAAATCATATAAACTTTTAAAACCTTGAATGATCTGGCGCCACAATATTTTGGCGGTTTCCACTGAGTGGTACGGTATGGTTCGGTATGCTTTTATGGCCGTTTCTACTGTCAAAAGGTACTTAAAAGCAAACCGTACCATACCACCTTTTGGGCACCAATTGCAAAGGGTTCCTAGCACAACAAAAGCGTACCAAAAGGCGGAGATAAACACTCAGCTGAATGTTTTTGATTTACAGAGAAGCACCACTCGCTCATACACACGCAGAAGAATGAAAACAAAGAAAGCGTTGTTTTTAAATACACAGCCGATATATTACATCGTAATACTATATCCATTTAATAACGAGCCATGGTTGACCCGAGCTCAGACAAACCTTGTCGTTGTCTTGATGTATAGCCACAAAACCAAGAAGAACAAAATCTGCTGTGTCCTGTTTTTGCTTTATGAGGCCGTCTAAAAGTGTGAGTAGTTTCACCTTCTCCAAGTAGCTCGCAATCACTTGTGTGCGCATCTATATTTGAAATAACAAACTTCTTGAGCTGATGATAATACCATGGGAGTGATTATTGAAGCGCTTCTGACATCAGATTCTTTCATAAACAGACAAACGTGAGAGTGAAGTGCGAAAAAACAAAGGAGAAGTCCGAAAAAACGAGCGAATGATTCTTTTACCAACCTAAAACATGAACAAACTGCTATGTATAACTATTATCATCGCCTTTTGGACTATTATGAACTCAGATTGATGTAATTACTTTTTAATAGACATTCCATGTGCTAGTGAAGATTAAAGACACAGATGAGAGGTTTGCTTTGACTGTTGTGTGTTGTTTTTGAACCCAAATAAGGACAAAATGTATGCTGTGTGTAGTTTTTTTTTCTGTAATTGGGAGCATATCAGAGACTGTAAAGGTCTGTATGTGTTCATATATGTTGCATTTATTTATTTATTTAATTTAATCACAGATGTAGGCTATTTTGAACTGTCATTGATCTGCAGTTATAATCAAATCAAGTTCATAAAAAAGTTTGCAATGAACATTTATACACAAGTATTTATGTAAATAAAGCATCTGTTTTGTGAGAAGTGCTTCTCATATGATATGTGAACGACCCGTACAGCTTTATTTTGACATTTCCTCGAGCGAGAATGACATCGACTGAAACCATTGATACCCTTTAGGCAGTGGAAATGCAATGAAATTCACAGACAAACACTTCTGTCAGATTTATTTAATGAAGCAAACTATCCTAAGAAATAGTTTTCTCGTCTCACATGCAAAGCACCGATAAGCTAAGGCTCTGGGTAGCGCCACTTGGTGTGTTGATAAGGTGTTTTTTTTATCTGTTCATTAGACATATTCTCTGCTTTCTTAGACTCGTGATGACATGCAAGTCATTTATCAGCACTACTGGAACAATCTGAGCTTTGTTGGCACATTTCCTGTTTTTTTCTCACAAACTCACGAACACTTTCCTGCAGGTCAGGGGCCAGAGCTTCTCAAAGTGTCTTTACAGCCACTTCAGACAAGACCACCCTGGAGAGGAAGAACTGATTCAAGTTTAAGCTTCACAACATCACATGCGATAAGGCAAAAATCATAGTTGCCCTTTAAAATACAAAATGAGAATAGGGGTTCCTCTTTGTACAATGGAGCACCAGACAATATTAGTCTCTGCATGAGTGCACTATGACACTGTTCTGTACAGTACACACTTGCACACTCAAAGTCAGCAAGATTAATTTTTGTGCATTGCATACATCCTGTTTAATGTTTATGTATTCACACTAGTTCACACCGCACCAGCAGCTCTACACAGATGGCATCAGACAAATTGTCTGTATTTTGTGGGATCAGTGCATTTCCTGTCAGTGTTTGCTGGCATCTGTCTCATTTTTGAAGATTGATTGTGCTGAAGCTGTGCTTGTTAGTTGTACAGTGTATGAGACAGCAGAGGCTCATTCGAAATACATACCTCAGGCTAAATTTGAACATTGCTTCAGTTACATTTTGTTGAATGATCAGATGACAAATACACTAGATGGGTGCTACCTATTTTTTTTTTCAAACCTTAATTATTTTATGCCAAATTCAGACTGCATGATTTTCAAAATAGTCGTGTCACAGATGTTTGCACACTGCTTGACTATCTGGGCTAGCGTTTTGTCGCTGCTTTGTTTACACTGCAAGATGCATCAACGACAGGGGGCTTTACACTGTATGACATTAAAATAGGTAGAATCATCGACAACCAGAGGTGGAAAGAGTACTGAAAAAGCATACTTAAGTACCATTACTTTCCTAAAAATGTAGTAGGAGTAAAAGTATCTGTTGTAAATATTACTCAAAGTATGAGTAAAAAGTAGCCCCTTCAAAAGTACTCAAGAGTAATGAGTAGTGAGTATTATGCTATCAAAAGCTGATATGTTTACATGTAATTTGTGCTTGTGTGTAAACGTAACATTCTGTAGGTCATTTAGTTATTGCCCAGAATGCACACAACATCATAAGACGTTAATATTAGGTCAGATTTAGGTTGTAATGTCAGGTGACCAAAATTAACTGTCAAGCCAGCAGCTAAGGACAATGTTAATTTAATGACCAATCATGATGTCAAATGATGTTGATATTTGGTTGATTTTAGGTTGTTAGAAAGTGACCAAAATCCAGCGTCGAGCCAACATCTTAAACCAACATCATATATGCCGTCAAATACTGACATTTATTCATCAGGTACGGCAATCAAAATCCAACGTCTGATAGATGTCATAGGGGTAACGTTCACACAATGTTAAGCTGTAACATCATTATACGTTGATATTTGGTTGGACATTGGATATTGATGTTGGCCTGATGTTGAGTTCTGACATCACCTGATTTTCATTTCCAAACAAAATGCAAAGTCCCCATGATGTTAGGGTTCAACGTCAATCAGATGTCATGTTGTTGTCCTGTGCCTGCTGGGTGTTTAAGACCATTTCGATCATCATACAGTAAACATCCGTCATCTTCTCATCAGTGACATGCATCTAAACAGTCTCTGGGTCAGTGCGCGGAAAGATTTTGAACATCTTCATGGACACTTTTAATACTTCCAAACTGTTTGCTGCGTTTATAAAGTGCACACGTCTTGAGGTAGTTCAGTATGATGCGATTTACCTTCTATGATATGTGCGATTTGATTGGACAGGAATCTCAGGACTGATTTTCTAATCCCCATGGACAAGATAAAGTAGTGACTGCAGGTTGAACGAAAGTAGAGGAGTAAAAGTACAGATACTGCACTAAAAATGTACTCAAGGAAAAGTAAAAGTACACATTTTTAAAACTACTCAGTAAATTACAATTCCTGAGAAGAACTCAATTGCAGTAATTTGAGTATTTGTAATTAGTTACTTTACACCACTGCCGACAACTTTGTCCAAAATACGTCTCACAACCAAAAACGCATAGTATATCTTTTAAAATTAACTACATAATGAGAAATAAGCCTTTAATAGGGTATAAAATGTACATATTTGATCACCTGGGTTTAAAGGGAATTAGTAATTTCAGCTTAACTTTTTTTTGTGACCCGGTTGTGGTTTTGCTCAGATGACACGTTAAACAGACACAGGTGCTTCTGCCAAATTTCTGCTAGTTTTTCCTCCATTTCATGGGTCCAAATAAACTGAAAATGAGTGCTTTTAACTTCTCTCCCAACCTCCTGCTGGCCTGCAGGTAACCACAATAATGAATGCTGCTCTCTCATTGGCTGTAGGTGATCACTGATGTTCTTTTCAGTCAAAACTCATTTCACACGACATAATTTGAATCGCAGACAGCTCCAGATATTTAGCACAAGGCTTGTCATACAGATCACGTAAACCAGGGGTCATGAAAAGACTTACTATCAAAATCCACAAGAACACAAAATTACTCAATATGTGATCCCACTTTGTTGTAAGTTTTCAACGCTATTTCACTGCAATCCGTAACTTTTTGTTTTAGTGGCTAATTCGGATGAATCTCATTTGTACAATTTAGTACAGTTTGCTTATGCCTCACTGATGGTTGGTTTTAGAGGTGGGGTTTGGTGCCCTGCCTCCTTTCAAAGATCTTAAATTTTCATACACTGTAAAAAATGCAGGGTTCCACACAATTTATTCATGTTGACCCAACACAAATCAATTAAGTTAGTTTAACACTTTTAACAAATTTACGTGGATTGAACATAAAAAAAATTTGTTGTGCCAAATGATATCTCAAGAATTGTGTTGTTTCAGCTCATTTTAATTAAGTAGTTTGAACAAGCAAAAAAAATAAATATTTTTGAGTGTACAACTGAAGTATGAATTAGCCACTAAACTGACAAAATGTAAAATAGTTATGTTTCCTCATGAGGTCAGGCTGGAGTTTCCAAACCAGGCTAATTATTGATACGTACCCCTATATACATTTCTGAAGATCGCAAAATATGTCCTAGGAGATGCGTTTTTTGCAGTTTTTGTTTTACTTCTTTGTTCTTAGTTATTTGTTTTCGGTCCACCCACCCTTTCCTAAACCCAGTGTTTTCAAAAACATTCCAGAAAAATGAAAAAGGTTTTCAGATCTTACCACATTCTCACCCTGTTACTTACTTCACTGTAAAAAACAAAAAACAAAAAAAAAAACAGAAAATATCTCTAAATGTTTTACCGTAATTTTTGTCATTTCAAATTATATTCAAAACTTAGTAAAATGACAAACAATCTCTCAAAATTAACAGTTTGACTTTCATTTTAGGTACTTTATCATTAAAGACAAATTACTGACATTTTTGTTTTTTTATACAGTGAAATTACAGTATTATTTATACAGTATTTTTTCTGTTATTTTAAATTATATTCAAAAGTCTGTAAAAATTACAAACAATATCTGTAAATGAACAGCTTGACTGTTATTTTATGTACTATATGATTAATGACAAATTGCAGCTACTTGCATTGTAAAAAAAAATAAATCATTAAAAAAGGTCAAATGACTGGCAGCCAACGGCTGCCAAACAAAACCATAAAATTACGGTAAAATTTCTTTGTTGAAATAAAGTGCAAAAATAATAAATCTACAGATATTTTTATTAAAATGCTTACAGAAAAACACAGTTATTTTACAGACTTTCCCTAGATTATTACGATCAAATCCATTCAATAAAGTTAGACACTAAGAGTTTTACAAAAAAAACCTGTTATTTTACAGACTTTTCCTAGATTATTACGATCAAATCCATTCAATAAAGTTAGACACTAAGAGTTTTACAAAAAAAACCTGTTATTTTACAGACTTTTCCTAGATTATTATGATCAAACACCATCAATGAAGTGACTGCACTAAAAGTTAATTAAGCAATGTTATTTAAAATAATTTTCTATTTATTAGAACTACAAATCCGCCATTATATGGACTACAGATCCAGTCATGCAGTGGTCACATGCACCTGTTCTTTGTAAAACTCTTATTGTGTAACTTTATTGAACGGATTTGATCATAATAATCTAGAAAAAATCTGTAAAATACCAGTGTTCCTCTGTAAAACTCTTATTGTGTAACTTTATTGAATGGATTTGATTGTAATAATCTAGGAAATGTCTGTAAAATAATGTTTAATAAATAATGAAATAATAAAATAATGTTATTCTGTAAACATTTTTATGAAAATATCTGTAGATTTATAATTTTTGCACTTTATTTCAACAAAGAAATTTTACCATAATTTTATGTTTTTTGTTTGGCAGTCGTAGCTGTCAGTCAAACCCCATCATCACGGTCATCTCAAGTCTGCAGACATACATGGCAAGCTACTGGGCTAACTGGTCAGCTGGTAGCGCAAAAAGAAACATAATATCTGTTTTGGGCATCATACTGCCCAATAGCATTTATTTTAGAGGAAATGCAGCCATATATAGCCCTGGCTACATAATTCACACTCTCCAGTAATGTATATGGGTGTACGCTTTCACAATGGGCTTGTGTAGTGAGTTTCCCTTTTAAGAAAACAATATTGATATTTGTACATATCACATTGTCACAATCACCAGCAATCTAATCCTGGCGGATAACTTGTAAACACTCCGATCGCTAAAGAACTGTATACAAATCCACCGTTATATGGACTAGAAGTTCCTGTCATGCACAGCTCACACGCACCTGTTCCTCATTCGGTAGATTACACACACTCGCAACTGGGAGCTGCTCATGACCTGATTACAAGGGGTATTTAAACAGCTCACACACACACATCAGGGCTGAGTCTTGTTTTAGTGTATTGTGAACATTACGATGCGTTTTCCTTCCCTTGCCACTTTTGACCCTCGCTTTGTTTTGTTTGTTTTACTGTTTATTCTTGTCTGCTGCCTGCCTTCTGACGACTCGCCTGCTATTTGTGTATGAGTGCATCTGCATTTACCCATTTGCCTCTGGGTTGACTGTTGCCTGTCTGGCAATTCTGTTTAATAAACCTGTGTTTGGATGAACACTCTGTTGTCCAGCGTCCTTCACATTAAACATGCCTTGCCACCCAATGCATTTTAGAATTCAAAACATATATATTTTTTTATGATGGTATGCACACTACCGAATAAAAATAATTGTGTATTTTGAGATTTAAGAGAACTTTTGTTCCCAAATGAAGTACTGTAATCCCCACGTGCAATAAACTGTATTGTGTGATGTGTACATGTTGAGAAACGTTATATGTATCACATTATCTGTGATTTGCTCTCACTTTGCTCAAACAGAAGCTGTAAATGATCTTATGTAAATGATCGCTATTACCTCCAGTGTTTGACCTCTTTCTTTGCCTAAGTACTTCCCTTTAGTTCCAACCATTAAGCTTCTACAACTCTCCAATTTCTCTCTTGCTGTCAGTGCTTCAGCTTTCAGATTCTGCTCCATTCATACTCTCGTTGTCCTCCAGGCTGGCAGACCTAATCCTCCCCTTCATCAACCTCCAGCCATAAAAGCTGACATGTTTGAGTAAACATGACACAGTGGTGTGAA
Organism: Danio tinwini; assembly: GCA_903798205.1. Classification (NCBI taxonomy): domain Eukaryota; kingdom Metazoa; phylum Chordata; class Actinopteri; order Cypriniformes; family Danionidae; genus Danio; species Danio tinwini. The sequence continues at coordinate 200,056 of CAIGQZ010032598.1, forward strand.
TCCTGAGCCACTGGTGGAAAGCCACAAGACAAACAGGCCATCCTCAGGTGCTGCTGTCCTCTTCAAAGAGTTGGATCTGCCTCAGTAACACTGCTGTTCTTCAGTTAAACACACACGCAGACGCTCCAGACACACTAGGTTTTCTCTCATGCTCTCTTGCCTTCATTTCTCTCAACACATTTTGTGGAATTATCCTTTACTTTCTTCTTCTGCCCAAAATACAGGCAAACTTACATAACTTACTTTCTGATGTAAATAAAGTATTGTAGCAAAATAATCTGCCAATGGGGTAAGCAAAATAATCTTGTTTTTCCTTTCGACGTAAGATTATTTTGCTTGTTTTAAGGAAAAACTCACTTAATTTTGGCATAATATTTTTTTAAAACAAGACATTATGTTTTGCTTGTCTAGAAAATGCTTCTTGATTTAAGAATTTTGAGATATTTGGACTAGAAACAATATAAAAAAATCTAAATAAGATTTTTTTTTTCAGTGTGGATACATAATTCGCGATCTCCAAAAACATATATAGGACTACGTTTTCAGAATGAGCCTGTGTTGAAAGTGAGGGAGGAAATCTGAACAGCAAGAATAAGGAAACAAATTAGTACAACATACATTTATAAATCATTTTTTGATATCCTCTTCAATGTTATGTGCAGTGCTATGTGCCCATAAAGAAACTGCATAAAATGCAAACAAATCGCTCTGTCTGATGTGTAGATAAAACGGTTTATAAAAAGAATTTGAAGCTCAAGTTCAGCTCACGGACTCAATGATCCAGTCAGAGTGTTTCTTAAGCAAACAGCTCACTGCAGTATTTACATTTTAGTTTGTCATCACAAGACTTTGAATGTTTTGCACAAGTTATGTAAACTTCTTGCTTTTTTTTTAATTTTTGAAGGTTAACTGTGAACGTTTGAAAAGAGCTTTGAAAAGTTGCTTTCTTTTTCTCCTGAACAAATATCACCATACAGGTTTAGAAAAACACAAGGTTGAGTAAATAATGACAGAACTTTCATTTTTGGCTGAGCTTTGACTTTAGTCAAAAGTTACTGTGTTCCCACACAAGCCTCGACTTGTGCTCCTGTCGATAACAGCTAATAAATACAGGAAAATACTAGGGCGAACAGGAATGATTTTGAGTGCTTGCTTAAATTGCTTTGATCATTTAAAGGTGTATTTTGAAAGAGGTGCCAAGACGGATTTGAAAAGGAAATGTTTGAAGTGTGATCCAAACTTGAAAATAGAATGGACGCAATGTCAATTATGCAATCAACTGAGCAGAATTGCAAAATGAAAGGGCATCCGATACCTACACCGGACTGAAAACTCTGGAAAAATGAGAGAGAAATTAAGTGAAAAGCACAATATTTGCCCTTCCCCAAGATCTGAAAAGATCGTCTGGCTTAGCATTCTCCTCACACAGATTCACAATGACACAGGAAGGAGGAAACAATACTCACTTCCCCTCCTTCTGTTTTCCTAGAGACATGTTTTTCTTTTACATACTGTCAAGCTTCCTGAGCTTCATATTCTGTCTTTTGTTGCTCTGAATGGCCTCCCTTTCACTCATACACAATGAACAAGAGGACACTCTTTCACCTGAGCAAAAAACACAAGACAAGCGCAAAAAAAAAAGGACAGAGAGGAAGAAAATGAGGACAGAAAGAATGAGGGAGGGAAAGGGACATTCTCATTGGACGTCCTTTATTTTCCTAATGCTACAAACGCTTAATGGTTTAAAAAGAAGCAGAAAGAGTCAGATGTCTGGGTGGCTAAATTGGATGTTTAGTCTGTGGATGCGTCATTGGAGCTGCAATTTTTTCTTTGCTTCCCCTCGGGCCATCACTAGGATGTCGTTTTATTTAACACACACACACACACACACACACACACACACACACACACACACACACACACACACACACACACTGACACACACACACACTGACACACACATTTTGGTGCATTATGAGGACTCTCTATAGGTGTAAGGTATTTTATACTTTAAAGAGCCCCTATTATGGGTTTCTGAAAATGACCTTCCATGCAGTGTGTAAGTACTAAGTAAATGAAAACAACTGGCTAAGGTAAAATATTGATTCCTTAATGAAATAGTCGACTCAGAGTTGAAGAAATGAATCTTGTTGGGTTCGGATCTTTCGCCTGAATGCATCGTCGTCGATACGGGACATCAGCAAATATGAAGTGCCGGATCCAGTAAAACGTGAACATGCCTTTCTCTTCAGACACTAGCGGAGCGAGGGGGGTCACAGGACTGATCATAGCTGATATAGCTTAAAATTAACTCTCAATATCATACTATAATTTTTGGATTTCATTATCAATATGTTATATTAAAATGATCGAAGTAATGCACTTGCTCCTGTTCTCTGATTGATTACTTCAAACCCGAAGCAAAAACAGCCTCATGATCGCGTCTGCAACTAGTACACATAAGTCTGTTCATTCACAAACTATGCGTGAAGTGAAAGTCTTTGTGTATTTTTGTTAACTATTTAATATATCCGCATATTTGTCCAAATAAATGTCCTGTGAGTGTTTTATAAAAGACACACACCTATACAGGAGAATCTATCAAGGCTCAATGGTGTTATAGACTGTAAAATTAAAAAAGTTGCTGCCATAGATTGTAAAATAACCTTACATATGAGTTTCAGACGCGCTCTGGCACAGCTGTTCATTGTTTCTGTCAGCGATCTCGCAATAATGTCCAGCTGCAAACCAAACTATCATCAGATTGACTTAGAGTGTTTTACTGTAATTTACATTTGTCTGTATATTTTTTAAATGGTAGATATTTAATAGTAGATATTCAGTCAGTCCAGTTTAATGCAGCAGCTGGTCTTCTGCAATCTCCCTGCAATCTCCCTATATAAATGTGTGTGTGTATATATATAT
>CAIGQZ010032598.1:215399-230438 GCA_903798205.1 Danio tinwini
TAATAATAATAATAATAATAATAATAATAATAATGATAATAATACTATTAATAATAATTCCTTATATCTATATTGTGCTTTTCTAGACACTCAAAGCGCTTTACACATTGGGGGAAATCTTCTCATCCACCACCAGTGTACAGCATCCATCTGGATGATGCAACAGCAGCCATATTGCGCCAAACTTTACATCACACACCAGCTGATTAGTGGAGAGAAGACAGAGTGATGAAACCAATTATGATATAGGGATGGTTAGGAGGCCATGATGGACGAAGGCCAGTGGGCAAATTTTGCCAGGATGCTGAGGTTAAACCCCTACTCTTTTTTTCAAAAGTCATCCTGGGATTTTTAATGTCTTATCCGAAAGACAGTGCTCACTGAGAAGTATTGAGTTCTGTTCACTATACTTGGGTGTTAGGACCCATAGACCGCAGGTTAAGTGCCCCCTGCTGGCCTCCTTAACACCACTTCCGGCAGCAACCTAGCCTTCCCATGTGGTCTTCCATTCTGGTCCCATTCAGTGGGCAACCATGTGAGAGTTGCAGAGAGCTAGCTGCCGGCAATATAAGGTACACTGTAAAAAATTTGCACAATTTTACAGAAATTTAAAAATGTACCGTAAAATAACGGACATTAAATTGCAGAAATGTCCTTAGATTTATTTATTTTTTCTTTTCTTATTTTTTTTTACTTGTATTGTTTCAGAACTATGTGATACATATATACTGTATTAGTAACCAAATATACATTTAAAATTCTGTTAAATTTCTGTAATTTAACTCCCGTTATTTTACTTTTTTTCCCGGCTGCAGGGGTGGCAGAAAAAAAAACTTAAAGTAACTATTTTCTTTTTACAATGTATGATACGTTACAGCACCAATGACTGTAGTAAAATCTAAAGTATTCAAAAGTATTTACGTTTATCATATTCCAACTGGTCCTACACCCACTCGTTTCAAGCAAAGATTGAACTGGCGATTCCTGCATGGGAGGAGAGTGCTCTAAGGAGGAGGCTATGGGAGTGAAGTTTTTTGCTTTGCACTCACCAACTGGCCTCCATTACACACTATACTACAATATGCAGTGGCCTTTTTTTAATAGTTGTAAATATTAGGCTAATTCACTTTAGTGTGGTTCAAAAGCTTTTTACTGTAAATTACTATTGTATTTTAGTTGAATTACTGGTGTGTGGAACCGGTGCAGTGCTTTGAAATAGCAGAAATGTATGTAATCAACTTCTAATCTCTCACTAAACACTTTACTAACCCACAAGGGTGTTTAAACCTTTGAATCAAAATTCGAAGCAGTCACGTGGGTATAAATGAAAATGAAGCTTCAGATGTCACTGATCACATGATTATGGCAAAACGAATCAAGCTCCAGTACACTGCTTCACTGCGAGTATAATTTTTTGATACATGCTTCGAAGCCTTCGTGCACAACGTCACACCACTATTTTACAAAATCTTAAAAAAGAAAAACAAATACAATTTTATAATTCGGTAAGATCAGGGCTTAATTTATGCCGGAACATGCCGGATCCTCTGAAATCTAATCCGGCACCTTATTTTATTGATCCCCCACTTATTATTATTATTATTATTATTATTTTTATAAGACTTATTTAGGTATCTTGCTTTTTGTAGTTTTTAATAATAAGTAGCCTTTTTATTTTTATTTTTGTTAGGGTTTTAATATCTTTATTTTTTATATAATTTTAAGACTTGGATGTTAAATTATATTGTATATTGTTTTCAGATTATACTGCAATAAATTTATACTGTTTTTATTCCATTTTTACATGTACTATGAAACAATTGTGTGTAAAACATTAGTAAAACAAAAGTTATGGATTTGGTAGAAAGTTAAGCTATAACAAAACATTAATTTCTGTTTGCTTTATGTGACAGCATCCACACACATCAGGCCATTTCTCATTGAGGGTTTTAAAGGAGTTCCTGTACACATCATCTTGTCAGCAACTCCAGCTCTCATCTTCCTGTTAATCCTTCTGTTCTAACGAGGCTCACTTTGCCAAACATGATTGGTTTGAGGACAGTCTGCCCTGGTCTTGGACTGAGCACAATGCCCCTTTTGTAGCAGGACAGAATGGGGGTTGATGACAGGACAGGGGTCCGGCAGATTTCCATGGAGCAAGAGGAATTTCTGCAATGTGAGCGTGCACATCCTACCCTGTGGGAGTGATTGCTAAAAAACATGCACGCAATGGCACTGTGCTGCTTGAACAATTGTTTGACAACCTTTGATAAGTTTGATAAGCCTATTCTGAAAAGACTCCAGCAAGTACAGACTGAACAAGTTCCTCCGTTTCATCAGCTCAAACTTCCTGCCGTCCCATCATCACCTTGTATCAACTCCACAATCTCAAGCCGTGAGCGCAAACATTGACACTGACACCTTAGCTCTCTTTATTCCTTTGACAGGAACAGGAAATATTGCTGTGACTGAGCTTACTCTGCTCTTTGTCTCTCTCCTCCGCCCTTACTACAGCTATTGTTGCTGTAATAACACTGTCATCTAGCATCTGTCCCAGGGCAATGTACATCTTAAAGGTGGGGCGAATGAAACCCCATGCCTGCCACCTCCTTCTCCAGAATTATAACTGTACCTTTGTCTTCAGCGGAAGCGACATTGTGTTTGTTCACAAAGCCGGTGCATCTTTAGCTCCTAAAGGGACTTTCAGTGAGTGAATGCATCAAGTGTAGCTCCGAATCTGAAAACTGCATAAACAAAAACATCTAATTTGAATTAATTTGACGTCAAACACAATATAGCAAATAAAAAACTAACATTTTATTATGTCACGCTGGGTAAAAACTGTAATTTTTGTGGCACTAGCAGCAACAAATGCAAACTTAATGATTGTTTTCAAACAAGTTTCCAATTACTCTAAGCTCTGCTCACCAGTCTGCCATTGGCTAATCAGAAAAATAGCCCCAATCTAAACTCAAAACACTGGTTGAGCTGCTGTCTTGTCAACACAAATGTTCTCATGTGCTACAACTACTTTTGTACAGGTTACAAAGTGGAACAATCTTAAAGCCACACTCCATGTAGTCACATGTATAGGCAAAATGCTCCCTTTTGGAAATGATGATGTCATAGTAACGTATTCATTCATCTTAATTTCTATAGTGCTTTTACAATGTAGACTGTGTTAAAGTAACTGCATCAACTAGACAACCAGTGGAGACGCATTAACAGTTACATGTCAGATATTTTACAATAATGTTTACTGTATTCTTTTGTGATTTTAGAGTATCCTGCATATCTGTTTGTGTTTGTTTACATGTGGCATACGCATTAAATCTTTTTAACTCAGAAGTGAAATCTTTTTATCTCAGTTTCCCCATTTCCAGATTTCTTGAAATGATACTTATATTGATGCAAAAAGTTTTGAATCTTCAACGAATGAAACAAACCAACAAAAAATCATTGTCATGTGAATGCAACCTTTTAGTCCCAGTCCAATTTCATAACTGATTGAGCTGTTGCACCATTAGTCCTGTTGTGAAGCTTAAAGGAACATTGATTTCTTGATGTTCGTTATTTAGCTACAGTGTTTACACTTTCAAGCGTACGTTTTAAATACTCAAGCTGACCCTCCTGTATTAGTTTTTTTTTTTCTTTGTGACTGTTACTTTGAATCCATCGTGTTCTATGGTTCTCATGGCGGTGCACCAAGTATCACATGACCCACCAGCTCCAATGATCTATTTATACAGTGCGTCTGGAAAGTATACATAGCGCTTCAGTTTTTCCACATTTTTTTATGTTACAGCCTTATTCCAAAGTGGATCAAATTCATTTATTTCCTTACAATTCTACTCACAATACCCCATAATGACAATGTGAAATATATATATATATATATTTTTAATTGTTGCAAATTAAAAAAAAAAAAAACTAAAAAGTCACATGTACATAAGTATTCACAGCCTTTGCTGTGAAGCTCCAAATTGAGCTCAGGTACATTCTGTTTCCACTGATTATTCTTGAAATTTGTTTCAGCAGCTTAATTAGAGTTCACCTGTGGTAAATTCAGTTGATTGGACATGATTTGAAAAGGCATACACCTATCTATATAAGGTTCTAGGGTTGATAGTGCATGTCAAAGAACAAACCAAGCATGAAGACAAAGGAATTGTCTGTAGACCTCAGAGACAGGATTGTCTCGAGACACAAGGCTGAGGAAGGTAACAGAAAAAAATTCTGCTGCTCTGAAAGTTCCAATGAACACAGTGGCCTCCATCATTCATAAGTAGATGTTTGAAACCACCAGGACTCTTCCCAGAGCTGGCCGGCCATCTAAGCTAAGTGATCGGGAGAGAAGGACCTTAGTCAGGGACGTGATCGATAACCCGATGGTCACTCTGTCTGAGCTCCAGCGTTCTTCTGTGGAGAGAGGAGAGCCTTGGAGAAGGACAACCATCTGTGCAGCAATCCCCCAATCAGGCCTGTATGGTAAAGTGGCCAGATGGAAGCCACTCCCCGCCTAGAATTTGCCAAAAGTCATCTGAAGAACTCTCAGACCATAAGAAACAAAATTCTCTGGTCTGATGAGACTACAATTGACCTCTTTGGAGTAATGGTCAGGCGTTACATTTGGAGAAAACCAGGCACCGCTCATCACCAGGCTAATACCATCCCTACAGTGAAGCATGGTGGTGGCAGCATCCTGCTGTGGGCATGTTTTTCAGCAGCAGGATCTGGAAGACATCCTGAATGAAAACCTGCTTCAGAGGGCTCCTGACCTCAGACTGGGGCGACGGTTCCTCTTCCAGCAGGACAATGACCCGAAGCTCACAGCCAAAATATCAATGGAGTGGCTTCACAACAACTTGGTGAATGTCCTTGAGTGGCCCAGCCAGAACCCAGACCCAAATCAAAAAACTAAAAAAATGTTTCTTTTTGCCCTTTTCCGTAAAAAAAAAAAAAAATCACAAGTATATGATAGAACATATATTTTGTCTTTTAAACAGCTTTATAGTGATTGTATTATGTGTTATATAACAATTAAATTGGCATCGCCGTTGTTGCTAGAAGGCATACAAGTTAACGAGTTAACGAGAAGTATTTATTTTATTTATTATATTCTACATTAATTGTTTTTATTCACATCTACCCTTACCTCAAGCCTAAACACAACCATCACGGTAATGTAAAAATATTATTGTTGTACAGTGTCACCGAAATTATGCTATAATAATGTAAGTATCCTCAGCTGTATCCCATCTAGACTTCACCCTCTCCTGCAGCAAGGTGAAGTCTAGATTGGACACAGCTGAGGATCCTTCAGGTTAACTTCCGTTATTAGCTGTATCCCTTCTAGTTACAACCGCAGGAGAGATCCGAGCTGCTGGATTTCCTTCATATTTATTTATAATTTTCTACTAAAATACGTGAAGGTAAGCAACTGTTTACCTAGGTGAGGGATAGAGAAAATATTCTAGTCACAGAAACAGTCTGTATTTTACATGAACAAAGCACATCATCCAAAAAAATTTATTATTGCCATCTCCTACACATCTGTGTGCATTTTACAAACCTTAAATTATAAGTTTTGCTTATACCTTTGCTTGTAGTACCTAAAATGTGTGTGAAAAACCAGTGTGACGTATGCTTTAGTGATCAGCCAAAACTGATCACGCCGGTGTGATAGTACGTGTGAAAGGGTTAAGGTCTGATACTAGGTTAAATCTAAGAATGAACTGTTGTGATATTGTTTTGTAGAAAAATCAGGCCAATATAAAGTTTGTTTCAGGAAAAGATGGCTGCAGCTGGTAAACTATTTCAAACTACCACTGTTCTGTGATGATGATATAATAGGTAGGTGTGACTCTGAGGTGCCGCCTTCTTTTTAAAGTATTTTTTAAAACATTTTTATCAAATGTTTGACAAAAGGTTGCCTCTGTAAAACAGTAGAAAGAAATTAAATTATTTTGTTTTTATAGTATGGAAACACTCAACACAAACACACATTTCCAAAAGTATGCAGAATACCAAGTAATTGTGTTTAATTTGCTTATAATGGCATATTATTGCTCTTCTGTCTTCTGTTATTAATATTTATTGGTACTAAATGATTGTTTTTGCTATCTGTACAGGCCTCCACTGTTATTTGCCTTTTTAATATGACAAAAGGAATGTGAATTGCTGAACTCAATAAGAATGCAGAAGGAAGTTATTAAATTTTCCATTCTATTGTTGCTGTCAAAAACATGTTTTCCTATCCGCCTAAGAAGCATGGAAGAAGCCACTGATGAACTGTGCCGTCACCATAATGTCCTGGGATGAGGGCCATCTACTAATCCAAAGGTTACGAACCAACACTAATGTTGTCATTCCTAATTGAGCGATGAAATTCATAGGCAGCACACAGATGGAGGCTGAATCTCGAGTGATTTTGGTGGCGTATGGCAGAAGTTGTGCTGAGATAAATCAAGCGCTATAAGAAGGCTTGTAGAGAGAGCTCAGATCAGGGACAGTTTTTTTTTTTTCAGAGGATTCTTGTAATAGTGTTGCTGGGTTATTTTAATTTGGATACATACAGTACAATTGGAATGATTGTAATAAGCATTTCTATTTGTTTTGTTGTAACTTTTTTATATAATTAAAAATAAAATTTTCTGGGCTGCATGGTGACTCAGTAGTTAACACTATCTCCTCAAAGCAGGTTGCTGGTTCAAGTCCTGGCTGGGGCCAGCTGGCATTTCTGTGTGGAGTTTGCATGTTCTCCTCGTGTTTGTGTGGGTTTTCTCCGGGTGCTCGGGTTTCCCCCACAATCCACAGACAAGCAGTACAGGTCAGTTAGATGAACTAAATTGGCCGTAGTGTATGAGTGAATGTGAATAAGAGTGTGTATGGGTGTTTCCCAGTACTGGGTTGCAGCTGCAATGGCAGTCGCTATGTTAAACATATAGTGGAATAGTTGGTGGTTTACTCCATTGTGGTGACCTCTGAAATAGAGACTAAGGCCCAATCCCAATTCTACCCATTAGCCCTTTCCCTTACCACTACCCCTCGTTTTGCGCATTCATGTAAAGCGGTAGTGGTGTCCCAATTCTCTATAGCTTGAAGGCATTGTAATAAGGGGAAGGGCTATACACCCCTTTGAACGAAGATTTTTCAGGACCACACTCAAAACCAAATGGTAAGAACATTTCTCAGAATACACCAGCTACAGTGGCAGTTTCGCTGCACCCGGAAGGAGAGCCACAAATTAGTATTTTTTTTTTATTATTATGGATTTTTACAACAAACAAACACATGTTTTAATATATTTATAACCGCTTTCCTGTTATTTTTTAAATGCTAAAATAAAAACCGCTAAATTTTGCGATCTATAATCTCTAATAATAACTCCTGTACAGCAGTCCCACAACATTCTGGCACTCGATGATACTCGAATACCCTGTCAGAAAAGTCTAGTGGCTGAGAATGAGCGTTTTACAGTGTCTGCTATAATGTTAATGTTGTTTTTGGTGTGTTCACATAGATAAAAATGGCCGCTGTGTAAATGTGCAGTGTAGTTACAATCTTATTGCCACTTTATATTATTATGATAACATAATATATGCCTTCAGTGATTTCCTGAAGATACATACCAAAAAATAACACAATTGGAATAACTAGCAGTCGCGATTGTCTGATCTCATATGAAGCAAGAGATCACAATGAGGTTTGATGACGTGTGCAGGTGCTGTAGTGGTGTCCCAATTCTTAGGAGTAAATTTTGAAACCCTTTCACACTCATTTTTAAAGGCCAAGGAAAAGGGGAAGGGGTACAAAAATAGAATTGGGATCGGGCCTAAGCCAAAAGAAAATAAATGAACAAATGATTTTCTGCATAATTGCTCCAGTTTTCAGTGTCACATGATACACTGATTTCACTCACTCACTCACTATTCTTTGGCTTTTTTATCAATATAGATTTAGAATGAGTTGCATGCACTTTTTTTTTTTTTTACAAAAGTTTGAGTGATCAAACAAAGAAATATTACATTTAAAATCAATTAAATGTTTTGCTGACTAATAGATACAACCAAGTGATTTTAAGAATAGTGGCATTTCATTAAGTTGTTCTTGTTTTAAACTGTCATACTGAATTATATTCGGTTATATTTAATGATATTTACTGTAAAAATGTTTCATCATCATCATCATCATCATCATCATCATCATCAATATTATATTATTACTGTTTAAACAAAAAAACAAACTCAAACGTTGGACTAAAATGTATTTAATGTCCTGATAAAAACACAATAAATAGTGCTATATATACTGTGCTCAGTGTATGCTTCAACATCCAGTGCCACCAAAACAAGTTCTAATAGAGCCGTTCTGGTCATCTGAACTCTGCGGGCTCCTCTCTGTACTGGCCTTTGAGTAATTTCAGGCATCTATCTTTCACTCAGTGCTGTTCTCTAACAACATCGTCCTGGCCTGCAGCCAAACACACACTGAGCCGAAGCAATGAGAGCAACATCAAACTGCAGCCCGTCTTCCTCACAGACTCCCTGTCAACACATTTCCTTTCAGTCTTCAAAGACAGAATGCCTGACTTTCTGAAACAAATGCAGCATGTACACATTCAGTGTTTTCAGACTTACTCATTTAAGGATATTTGAGAAAAAAACTTCCTTACTTTTTTTGCTCCCCTATTATGGAACGAGCAAAGTATCGTGATGCTGGAAACACTCCACTCTTTACATTCCTTAAAATTTGAAGTAGATTTTTTATTTTATTTTATTCTTTGGTTTGTGTGTCTTACGAGAACAGAGCAGATTTTTATATTATATAGTCTTATATATTTGTGTATGTTTTTATTGTGAAAATTTTTGTGCTGCCATTTTGGTCAGGACTCATTAGGAGAGGAGATATTGTATCTCAATGGGAATACCCTGGTACTATAAAGGATATTTATCCATTTTCCTTTAGCTAAGTCACTTATTTATCAGGGGTCGCCACAGCGGAATGAACCACCAACTGTTCTGGCATATGTTTTACACAACGGATGCCTATCCAGCCGCAACCCAGCACTGGGAAACACCCTCACATTCACACAGACACACACTCACTACGGACAATTTAGTTTATCGAATCCACCTATAGTGCATGTCTTTGGACTGTGGGGAAAACCGGAGCACCTGGAGGAAACCGACACGAACATGGGGAGGACACACAAACTCCACACAGAAATGCCAACTGCCCCAGCCAGGACTCGTACCAGTGATCAACTTGCTGTGAGGCAACAAAGCTAACCACTGAGCCACCATGCGGGCCACAATAAAGGACGATTAAAGATATTTAAAGCTATCATAACTGTCACTGTTTATATACACTATAAACAAAAAACACCATGGTTACATGGCTTCAACTTTACGACCATTAAAGGATTAGTTCATCCAAAATTCAGTTCTTAATTACTCACCTTCATCTCATTCCAATCTCCTGAGGCCTTTATTTATCTTTGGAACATAAATTAAGATATTTTAGGCTCTGTCAACACAAACAGGTATTGTCAAAACCACAGATTTTTCTATGTGGTTTGGCCATTTGTCCGCACAAAAATGAAGTGTCAAACTGAAACTGAAACTGTGTGAAGATTTTCACACTTTTACTCAAATACTCAAGTTACTGTTACTGAGTAGTTTTTCTCAGGAATTGTAATTTACTGAGTAGTTTTAAAAAGGTGCACTTTTACTCTCCCTTGAGTACATTTTTAGTGCAGTATTGGTACTTTTACTCCATTACTTTACTTCAACCTGCAGTCACTACTTTATTATTTCCTGTCTATGGGGATTAGAAAAATCAGTCATGTGATTCCTGTCCAATCAAATCACACATAGAAGGTAAATCACATCATACTGAACAACCTCAAGACATGGGCGATTTATAATTGCAGCAAAGTATTTGAAAGCATTAAAAGTGTCAAAGAAGATGTCCAAAATCTTTACACGCATTGAGCCAGAGACTGTTTAAATGCATGTCACTGATGAGGAGATGACAGATGTTTACTGTATAAGGACCGAAATGGCCTTAAACACCCAGCAGGCACAAGACATCAACATGATGTCAAATTGATATTGTACCATGATGTCATGTGGCCATGGCAGTTTGTTTGAATATGAAAATCATGTTGACGTTAAAACTTAACGTCAGGCCAACCTCCAACCTAAAACCAACCAAATATCAACATCTAATGATGTTACAGCTTGAAGTTGTGTGGACATTACCACTATGACATCTATCAGATTTTGGATATTTGGTTGCCATACCTGACGAATAAATGTCAGTATTTGACGTCAATATGACGTTGATTTAAAATGTTGGCTCGACAATGGATTTTGGTCACTTTCAAACACAACCTAAAATTGACCAAATATTAACGTCATTTAATGTCATTGTTGGACTTCAAAATAATGTTGTCCTTAGACGCCGGTTAGACATTGAATTTTGGTCACCTGACATCACAACCTAAATCTAACCTAATATTAACGTCTTATGGCGTTGTGTGCCTGCTGGACAATAACTAAATGGACTACAGAATGCTACGTTTACACACATCCACAAATTACATGTAAATGTGTCAGCTTTTTACAGCGTATTACTCACTACTCACTACTCTTGAGTACTTTTGAAAGGGCTACTTTTTACTCATACTTTTACTCTACTTGCACTACATTTTTAGGCAAGTAATGGTACTTTTACTTGAGCATGATTTTTCAGTACTCTTTCCACCGACAACAGCTTCTAAAAGTTGATTTTGCATCATAGGTGCCCTTTAGGAAAACCTGTAGTCCTACTTTTGGAGAATATTGGAAACCTGGTGCCATCAACATTGATATGGAAGTTAATAGCTAGACATTCTACAATAGCTTCAAAATCACTTTTGTGTTCAATAGAGACTGGAAACACAAAGAGACTGGGTTCAAGATAAGTACATAATGACATGATTTTTGGGTGAACTATCCCATGAATTAGTATTCCACCTAGACATAACATGCACAAGCATTTATATAAAAGGGCAAATGAACAGGTGAGCCTATATTTGTAATTTTATTATTTATTTATCCATCTTGCCGTTTTAGATTCTACAGCCACACGCCAACACCCAAACCCTCCTGGTGAGACGGGGGGCTCCAATTCTGCCAGGAGTTTAAGAGGGAGCAGTCTGGAGCCAGAAGCCTGATGCTGGGGCTGATAGTGAGCCTGTCCCGTCGTCTGGCTTCAGCATGGCTCCTCTCTCCGCAGCCGCCCGCCTCTGAACATGACCCTGTTTATAGTGTGGCTTGACCTGGGTCAGGACCGATAACTATCGCTCCACTGACATAATGGGCAATCTGCATCGAAACCTTTTTTTTTAATGTAGAAAAATGTAATGCGGAAGAGGGGGAACCTAAGAGGAAGAAATTAATGTTTGGATAACGTCTTTGAGAAAAGTTACACTTTGTAGAGTCACAAGACATGCAAGCACTTCCGAGATTGCATATTTGATAAGAATTTGATTAGTAATTGATATAGCAGATTTGCTATGTTCTTAAGGACTATGCCGGTAGAAGCAAAACCACAAACTGCTTATCTCTTTAAAGGTGTGTGATATTTAAAGGCTATGGTTTAAAATGATTTGTGAGCTAAAAGGATCAAATATGTAACTCACATTCCAAAATACAAACAAAAACATGTCCTGAGAGTATAAAATCATTGATTGTGTGATTAAGCCTGTTGCAATTTTGTTAAAATGACACTATATATACAGTATATATACAGTCTATATATACACACTCCCTTGCTATCCTTCAGCTTAGTCCCTGATTTATAAAGAGTTGCCACAGTGGAATGAACCAGCAATTACTCTAACATACATTTTATGCAACAAATGGCTTTCCACTGGGAAACATCCCTACACACATTAATTTACTAAGACTAATTTAGTTTACCCATTTAACAGTGTTGGGCTACAGTGTTGGGTACAAAAAGTGACGCTACTAGTTACATTTTTCAGTAGAATGGCGGTAGCTACTTTTTAAAATCAAATAGCTTTTTAATAGCAAAGCTATTTTTTACTTAGTCAAGTAGCGCAGTAGCAATCACACAAGCTACATTTACTGATCGCGAATCAATAAGTGTTGACACCAACATTCACAAAGCTGTGAGGCTGGTGTAGCCGATGAAAGTAAATCCATATGACGGTAAAAATGCTGATTTTTTCTTCTTCCTGTTTTTCGGTGGTCGACAACAAACTTTTTGGTGCATTACTGCCACCTCCCAGTCTGGTGGATGATGTCGCCAACCAATTAGGCTAACACGAGAAATTTGCTTGATAGAAAGATAACTGAGGGAGAGGAGTTAATTCTGAAGCAGGATTCCTCATGACCATACTGTACTTCAAGAAGTACATGTTAAGGTGCAATAATTTTAATTCTGATGCTGTGCTCAAAAAAATTTCATTTAAAAAATGAAAATTGCAAAAATAGCTTTGACATAGCTAAGCTTGCTACATTTCCCAGAATGTAGCTTTTAGTGTAGTTAAGCTACATTTTAAGTAGAGTAGCTAATAGCTTAGTTTACTACATTTTTCAAGTAGCTTACCAAAAACTGGCATTTATTGGGGGGATGCAAAACTCCCCAAAAATACGTATATACAGTATATAAAAACAAAATATATTGTATAATTCTTTAATATTAGCACAACTTCAAAGACACGCGGTACAAGTGAATTGTGTAAGCTAAATTGTCCGTAATGTATGATTTTAACTTAACAAGCGAATACAGTATGGAAGTATGGTATCTGGAGGTTTCAAAGTCAAATTTAAGACTTTTATAGGTGCAGTAGGTGATTGTCTTCAGACATTTTTATTTATTTATTTTTTTTGTGCTGGTTGAAAATCTCTTCACATTCCAATAGTACTAATTAAAGTAAATAATCTAAATGTGTTTATCTGTAAATTTATATCCTGGGTAAGGCATAAAACAAAATAAAAAATCATCCAATTAAATATTGTCGGTCTAACATCTCCCATAATTCCAATATTTTGTTGTCTGTCAGCAAATGAGATTTGGGCTTCTGCACATCTCTGTTCACGCAGATTCGCCATTAGATGCCTGCATGCACGCCGCGGGTTCACATGCACATGAGACAGTAACAGTCGCGGTAAAATCAAATGCTGAATTGAACCTTTTTAAAATCCTGAATCAATATTGGAGTTACTTTTGCACGCTGGAGGAAGAACAACACCCTGGCTGAAGTATTTCTGTTAGACAGGAAATGTCCTGTTTTAAAACTATTTTAGTCCCCCAAAGCTGACATAGATTGTGTTGTTATGAATGGGTTATCTGCACAGAAGTGTTGTTTAGCCACTGAAATCTCCCGGTGAAAGATTGATGTGACTATTTTCAGTTTCATTAGGGACCTTTTACAGCATCGGTAATGTAAATTTTTTATTTAATTTAACAACAAACCACAAGTAAATAGCGCTATTCCGCCTAGGCTGTTTTACTGAGCTGAAGTTGCTTTTATATTCACATTGGTTAATTTTTGAACAATGACAGCCTCCCTATACTGTTTGCCATGCTACTCTAAATATTCGCTCTGAAATAGCATGTAAGTGTGGCTTAGAAATGAATGTAATTCCTGCACGCCGCCGGCCAAGCACTAACTATACAGTAATTCTAACTTGCAAATGACATGAACTAGTGAGTTGTCTGCAGTCATGTCGCAGTTCGTGTGGTCACGATTTCAGGAGGTGTGGCTTTGAAAAACGGTCCCTCCCCTGCCGTCCAAAGATCATATGCTAACCGGTTAGCATTTTGGGAGATCATCAACTGCACCTTTAAAGACCTTTTTAAGACCAGTATTTGACTTTTACAGGGTTTTTTTATTATATATTATATTATAATAGGTTATTTCTTAGCCACAAGTTTTAAATAAATTGTCAACAACAAACCATCCCTAGTTGTATGCATACACATTTCACATACAAATCTTTAAAAACTATAATAAACTAAATGTACACACAACAATGTCTGTCCAAGGCAGCGTGCTTACCATATATAAACTATAAATACACAGATAACTTTTAAACAAACATTATTGTAGGGACGATAATTAAACCATATTGGTAAATTGAGTTATAAATAGATTTTGTTAAACGTTCTATTGAGATGGATTTAAGGAAAATTAAAACCGGTTTACAATTATTTAAGACAAAGACAAAATTTCAATGAATTTTAGACTTTATGAAGCCTAAAATTTAGTTTTTTAAATTTAAGAACACACAGGAACACTGGGAAGTAAAGTTTCCATTTCAGCCAGTGACTTTGATTTTAAAAGAGCCAGCCGAACCAGCAAAAGTACTAATTTAAGTTATCAAGGTTTTTGTTATATGTTTTGTAAAAATAAATAGTCAATAATAATGCACACCCAACAATGTGTCTTTTTATTTATTTAAATTTTCTACAAGAAATGTCAAGGATGAAACACAAACAACGCTAGTAAATCTAATAAGCAACAAAACATATTTACAGTTGAAGTCAAAATTATTAGCCCCCTTTGAATTATTAGCCCCCATTTATTTTTTCCCCAATTTCTGTTTAACGGAGAGAGATTTTTCCTACACATTTCTAAACATCATAGTTTTAACAACTCATTTCTAATTACTGATTTATTTTATCTTTGCCGTGAAGACAGTAAATAATACTTTACTGGATATTTTTCAAGACACTTCTATACAGCTTAAAGTAACATTTAAAGGCTTAACTAGGTTAATTAGGTTATTGTATAACAATGGTTTCTTCTGTAGACTCTCAAAAAAATTGCTTAAAGGGGCTAATAATTTTGACCTTAAAATGGTTTTTAAAAAATGTAAAACTACTTTTATTCTAGCCGAAATAAAACAAATAAGATGTTCTACAGAAGAAAAAAATATTATCAGACATACTGTGGAAATTTCCTTGCTCTGTTAAACATAATTTGGGAAATATTTTAATAAGAAAAAAAAATTAAAAGGG
>CAIGQZ010032598.1:235438-245888 GCA_903798205.1 Danio tinwini
TTGCAACGTTCCTGATGTGTAGATTCATCATAGTTAAAGTATATACACACCTCCTGTTATTACGCACATGCATGTGAGGTATAAGTGTAATTGATTGTTTATTGTTGATAGTTTGAACACACTATGAACAGCAGCTACGCTAATTATTTTTTATTCTCTTTTTCCACTTGGGGATACTCATCCCGAGGCCCCCAGAGATTATGCAGTGCCATTGAGGCGATCCACAACCTGTGAAAAAATTATGCCAAGGTATCCATAATCCTGGACCAGGCCGTAACCTGATCCGATACTGTGGCCATCATAGAGGAGCGGAGATCATGAGACTGATTCCTGAAAGTCCACAGTGACAGACGATCTTCACATTGATCCTGTGGGCCAGCCTGATCACCCATCGGGGACCTACTCACACCTGCAATTCTCCATGATGGACGTCCAGTGTCTTCCAGCTCTGCACAAGAAGTTTGGCCAGAGGAGAAATAGTCGAGCACAACTGAGTCTGGTTTCTCTCAAGATTTATTCCTTAATTTTCTTCAATTGGTGAAGTTTGTTCTTCACCACCGTTGCCACTGGCTTGCTTGGTTGGGAGTTGTGGAGCTGCGCATCGATGGATTTGCTCTTCAGTGTTTGGACTTTCAGCAGTGAAATTTAAACCACACTGAACTTCAACTCTGAAAACTGGACTGACACAGTTTCTATTTACTAGAACGTCTATGTTAAGCTGCTTTGACACAATCTACATCGTAAAAACGCTATATAAATAAACATGAATTGAATTAATGATGCTGTGGGTACTAATAGGATTTTTGTGGACTGTACTGAAGCACTGCTGCTTCCATAGATGTGCAGCTGTGAGTGATGGATTCCCGCATACCCCATGACTCCCTTCTGCAACCATTCTCTCATCTTTCCCTTCTAGACACAACGCCCTGAATAAACTAGAGCTGTCCATCAGAAATGTCCTTGCTTGAATTCCCTCACAAAACACTACAAACGTGTCATTGCAACTTGCATTCCTACATGATTTGAGCATTTTTATGTCATTACAATATGTTCTAAGTTATTGCGCTAATAACCGAGGACGCAAATCTTCCTCCAGACATGACAACAGGTTATGTGATTCCTCTTTCCTAGTTTGGTGAGAAAACCTTCTCATATAATTCTGATACATAGATAGTAACCAGGATTCAGCCAGTAATCTTTCCTGATGCAAGGCACAGCCCTAAATAGTTCAGATAAGGAAAAATCTCAGTTTAAAATTCCTGCTTTGAGCCTGCCTCTGTCTGGCTAGCAATCCTTCCTGGTGTACATATTGCAATCTGGGATGAGTTGTATATTCTCAATGAAGCAAATGTAAGCAAACTCATTAAAAAAGCATTAGGGGGAACTGTGTAATGCTGTAAGCTGTATGCATGTAAAGTAATCTATTTGGAAACTCTGAAGGTTTAATTTGCTCTTTCATTCGAGTAGACAGCTTCTCACATGTGTGAAGCTATGCGTGAGAAGTTAACCATTTCTGCTCTGGTGTGACTGAGCTCATCTATGGTTTAGATCAGGAATCTGAAATCGGAGCTTCTGTATATTCTACTTAACATGCAGTGTTCTGAGTATCTTCTTTCCAAGACATTGTCCTCCCTAATGTGTTCCAGTAGTGTCTGAGGGGGTGAGAACATGTCACCTCAAAAGCATAGTTTATAGCTTGTGTCAGATCCAAAGAGCCGAAGGTTGAAATGTGGCTGAGCACTTAACCACAGGTTAACAGACCCCCACAGAGCCCCCCACAGATGCCTGCGATGGATTGTCAAGTTTGCCCAAGGGGTGATTTATGAACCTCCTCCATTGAAAAGGACAGAATTCACACTTACCCACAGAGTCAATTGTTATGTCTTCACCAGAACCCACAGGATTTTTTTTTTATTACTCAGAGGTTATTCTACCTCACTTTCACTTGAGAATATCATATTGGTATAGCAACAAAGTCCATTGATTATTACACCGGAATGAGAGTATATATTTTTTTGTCATATTGACCTAGAAACTAGCAACATGTACTTGTACATCTTAGTGCATGATGAAACTACAGAAGTGGCAAGCTTTAAATGGGACAATTACCAAAACCTTTACATTTTTGGAGCAAGGTGCTAATGGTCTAATCCGATTGTAAATAGTGCAATTGATAATATAGGTCCCCATTTCTGCAATCCTGCATGGTATTTGGGGGTCCCATATAGAGTTTGTTCCAAAAAGTCAGCTTAGTAGAAGCATTCAGGTCCTTTCCTCAAGCTCTGGATCTATTTAAAGATGTTCTGGAGATGAGGCAGTCTGCGGTAGGTCCACTGGTTTATTTATCCTGCATGGGCTCTGACTATTTTCGGGCTGACTTCACAGGGCACTAATTGCTCTCGTTTCACTATTAGGTAACGGGAAGAGAAGGAAATGAACAATCACTCCCATGTTTGTTTGAGGGTGAGGTTGAGTCTGCGACTCTGTGTATGTGTACTAGCTTGTACACAAATGGAGTCGTGTGTTAATGACAAGACATTCTGCATAAAGAAAAATATGCAGCTGCCTGTTTTTTGTTTATTTATTTTTTCATTCAACCTTTTTAACTGAAATTTGAATCAGAAACTGAGGAATTTATGAAAGAATGCGTTGCTTCTTGCTCTTCAAAATATGTGTAAATATACTACAGACTGCTATAGAGGCAAGTTTAAAAAGAAGGAAAGAAAGTATGACAAAATAAGCACTGAAGAAAGCTTGCATTATGGATGTGATCTGGCTCTGCAAGTAGGATCATAACACTCTCAGGTGTAAACATACCTCTGTCTTTTCTACAGCCTGGAGGGTATGTTGTACATCCTGACCCCTCTCACTCACTCACTACATTGCACATCAGTGTGGCAGATTCCTGTGTCTGTTTGAATTGTCCAATGTTCTGAAAAGATCAAACTCCCTCCTCGTTGCCTTGTCCATGACCTGTCCTGACACACAAAGCAGGTAAACAGGCCACTGGGGTACCATAGTGTCAGAGTCTAAGCTGTGTTCCTACTTCTATCAGACGTAATACATCACTTTCACCTGCTCCTTGCTTAGGTCATGAACTCACTGCGAAATTTCACCCCGGCAAACATGTACGTCCCAGTACACTGTGGACTTCATCAGCTGGAGGTTTTATTAAACTCACCATTCCAGATACCCCGTTGACATTTGGAGACTTGTTTGAAGAACAGTTTTATACTCCTTCTCTAAGGAACAGTCTGCGAGAATGCCAAATTTTTCCATGTGTTTCATATATTTGTTCACTTTCGAGCATTACTTCTTGGAGACTCTGAGTTTTGGTAATGGACTGTTGATGGGGGTATACGTACAGCGATATAAATCCAACTGAGCACCTTAACTGTGATGTTATTCCTCAGCTCTTTGCTCTCTGTGAGCCCCGCTGAGTTGCTTTGCAGTGGTACCATAAGCATCAAAGCTGTGAGTGATTGTCCGAACAGTTTGTCTGCTAGCACACCCTGAGGGATCAGCCTACAAACTTACCACATTATAAAGCTCAAAGCATACACCACTGCCAGGATGAAAAGACCATTATCACCCTGTTTCATTGAAGAGCTTAGGTGGTTAAACGAAGAGAACTTTAGAGCCCTTGAAACCGTTTAATGATTCAAGCTGCCAGAGTTGAATTCACAAGGATTCAAAAGTGTGTAAACAAGCCTGAAGATCTGAGGCCTAAACTATGTGCTCAAGTTTTTTGCTTGCACTTTTACCATTCTTAATTCACAGCATGGTTAGAGAACAGAATATGATTCAACAAGACTGTAGAAAAGAGATTGAGTAATAATTCACCATTTTCCTTTGGTAGCAACCAATAGGTTACATCTGCAAAAGTGAAACATACTTGATGGATTAAATGGTGGGTGGAGATATATATGGGATCCTCTATGCTCCTTTCATTAAAATGTAACTTGTCATTTTGGGCAACCTGACTGTCAACAGTCCCAAACTAGTCTGTCTCTTGCTTTGCTTACTGTATTTCCCAATAATAACAATAAAAAAATGACATTGAACAGACACTCATAAAATAACTCATTAACACACACCCCAAGCAGTTGGGGGTTTGGTACCTTGCTCAAGGGTTTCACTTCAGCCAAAGTATTGAGAGTTGAAGAGAGTTCTGGTTATTCACTCCCCAATCTACAATCCCTGCCGGTGCTGCAACTTGAGTCTGCAACCTTTGGATCACAAGTGCAATTCTCTAACCATTATGTGACATAATTGATAAGTGTATATGAAATTTGTTCCAGCTGTTTGCAATACGTGTTACATCATGATTTAGGTGTTAACTCTTCCTGTTTGACTCTTACACTCTAAACCAGTGGTCAAAAGGGCCACAAATGGATTTATGGCCCTCAAATCAGATAACACAACACTCTTCAGAACTTGAAGGCATCTTTTACACACTTGCTCTGTTCTCATTTCTGACTCTAAAAGGTTTCAAGGCCAAAGCACTAAAAGTTGAGGCAGGCCAGTAAGCGAAAACATGTGCCTCCAGCCCTTAGCCCGAGCTCAACATTAATTTGTGTTTGTGAAGAAAATTGCCCTGAGAGAGATGAAAATATATGGGCCTTGGCTTCAGGGAATGGGCTGACAGCTTTGAGGTTTAAACTGGTCGCATGACGATGTTTAAATGGTTGATGATTGTACTCATCTTTAGTTGAGCTAACGTGATGCTAAAAGGTTTTACTATTTATCTTTTATATGTTTATATGTTTTAAAGGTGATTATATGTTGGAGTTGCCAAAATATAGTTCAGTACTCCTAATTAGGTTTTGTTCTGAAATACACACATTATTCTGCTGCTATATGAGGCTGAATTTGGCAAAAATGTTAAAATAATATGTTAATGAATTCAACATTTTATTACATAACAAATTATAAATTTAATTACTGGGCCTTTTAAATTACATCTCAAAAGGCCTTGATTTTGTTTTGTTCCACACTGACTTTCACTGTATTGACAAAATTAAGATGAACCCTTCAGAAAAATATCCCATTTTGTGTTCCATAGAAAAAAAAAGGAAATTAAAGAGATTTGGACAGCACATGAGTAAATTAATGTTCATTTCTGGATGAATTATCCTATTATAAAAATATAACAGCAGGTTCAAAACCACATCAGTAGAGACAAAATATATGAATGTCAGTGAATACATGATTATATGCAATGAATCTATGTCTTATAGGTTTTTTCCTTCACTTTGGTCAATTAGTGAAGTTTGTTCCTCGCCACTGGCTTGCTTGGTTTGGGACTTGTGGAGCTGTGCATCGATGGATTTGCTCTTCGGTGTTTAGACTTTCAGCAGTGAATTTTACACCACACTGAAATGAACTAAACTGAACTTTAACTCTGAAAACTGGACGGACACAGATTCACTATACTAGAACTTCTATGTTAAGCTGCTTTGACATGATCTACATTGTAAATGCACTATATAAATAAACATGAATTGAATTGAATATTGGTTGCTTTTAGATCTTACATATCTACAAAATAAGTCAATCAACAGTTCAACTGTGTGTGTATGTTTAGGAATGTGCATGCAAGTATTATTTATGTTAGTCTACAAAACAGCAGCCTCTAACTTCTCCTTGTCTGATGTACCTCAACATCCACTCCTGTCGAAAGCAACAGAAACAAACAAAACCTAGTGCAAAAACAGGCTCTCTTGGTGACAGACTTTTTCCGCGCCCCAGGGCACCTGTTGTCCCATATGGGTGATCGCTGCAGAGTGAGACAGGACAGGCATTTTATGTTGGCAGAATGTCCAGCAATGCTGCCTGCTTTCTCAGTAGCATGTTCACACAGCTCCCACTTGTGTTTTGCTTTTCGCTCTGTTTTGTGAATGTTTAGGGTTAAGCAAGACCCACAATGCAAGAAGTACTGATGGATAGCATATGCTTGTTATGTACACAAACAATAATAACATAGTTTTAAAAGGGTTCAGTGAGTACAGGAGGCTACCTTAAA
The DNA here is from genome assembly GCA_903798205.1 of Danio tinwini. Classification (NCBI taxonomy): domain Eukaryota; kingdom Metazoa; phylum Chordata; class Actinopteri; order Cypriniformes; family Danionidae; genus Danio; species Danio tinwini. Next base: position 241,464 of record CAIGQZ010032598.1, read on the forward strand.
ACAATGTACAATTGTCATTTTCTTAAATATCAAGAAGTTCTAAAAAATAGGATTAAAATATACTATATAAAAATATATATGAAAAATAAATTTATGACAAGGGTTTCTAAGAAAAATTGATGCCCAATTAGATTAGGAAGTCAAATGTGAAGTTTAATTGTGTGCATACCAGAACTGATTGCAAAGCAACCATTCAGCTCGTACTGTAATATAATAAAGTGGCGAGGCCCATCATGCATTGTGCATGTAAAATAATGCATGTAAAATAATAATATCATGCCAGTGAAATAAGCTATGGAAAGCAGGTCAGAAAGCAATTGTATATTCTGTACATGTCTAATGCAAACACTTTATCTTGGTTTGTGTAAATGTTTGACATAAAAAAGACGAGCGGTGAATGAGTTCTTTCAGTAAATGGCATCATAAGAACATATCTTTCTTGCAGAATGGTCCCGTTCGTACTAAAACACACACTTTGACATCTTAACAATGACATGCACATCAAAGCTCAGTCAATATTTACATCAATCTGCTCCTCCGGTGAAGAAAGAAAGTGTTAGAGGAGGCATTGTGTTTGAAAGACTGCTGCTTGTCTGATCTATACATACTCGAACTAAATCTTTGTGGAGGGAAAAACGGTTTCTACAAAAGTATGTGAAATACGTAACTTGAACTGTGGATGATATAAAAATGGATTTTTTTTTTAAACACATAATAAATCATTATATTATGATTGGCTAAACTGTGTATGCAAAAGATCATTCTTTTCAAATTTGATGCCATCTAACATATTGCATAATGCAAAAAAATCTCCCTATAACATTGGCAGTATTAACAAGAGGTCCAATCTCATGCACTCATGCACTTGCAAATGTCTGGAGACACTCCTCAAGACGTCTCAATATGTTTGAAAGGTTGCGGTACATGTGTTTGCAATCCAATTCCCAACCTACGCTTCCTCCAATGCCTGAAACACAACTCTCTCCAGTTATTGATTCACGTGAGCTGCACAACGTTTTATGAGCGAACATTTGAGTCCTCCTTTGCGTCATCATTCACAATCAGGGGACATATGGCATGCCTTAGCGATTAGCATGGACTTAAACCCAACAGGCTTCCAGCTGACATGGAGAAACCCAATACTGCACAGAGCGCCCCACTGCATCACTCTACACACACGTTCCCATCAGATACCACTGCGCGGAGAACTGTCACAGGACACATGGGAAACAAGCATTGCACTCTGTATGGGTCGCCTGCACTGAAAGTATCCCGTTTGGGTCAAAATAGCCTCGATAATGTGAGCAGAGTTTGTATAGCAGCCCTGATTGAAGGTGCACGTCAGCAATGATCACGTAGGACAGATCACATGTGTGTCATACTGCACCAGTGGATCGCGATCCATAAATGGGTTGCAGGTCTTTTCTGATCAGGTCACGTGAAAAGAGCAATCAAAGATGGGATAGTGTAAACAAATTAAGTAATAGTGGCGATGTGTTTAATAGGAAGACAAACTCTTCCCATGTGTTTTTCATTCATTCAATTAAACAAAGGTATTTACGCACAAATTCAAATGTCACTTAGGAGGAGCGGTTAATATCAGAGGTAGGATAGCCTGACATGTACTCATCATGAACTACAAGATTGAAATACAGATGCTCCCACAATTATATGAAATTTGAAATCCAAAGGTTCTGTTTCCCCTCAACCCTTTCCTTAATAAAATTTGAGAACGTAACATTAACAGAATTTAATAATTGCTTGCTTCTAAACTATCAATATCTCTACTGTCTCAGTTATGCTATTTAATAATAATAATAATAATAATATTAAATCTGTGCTGAAGCAAGTTGAGAACCACTGATCAGATCAGATTCTTGACAGAGTCTGTTATTAACTTTGAGCCTTTCATATCTCCCAAACCAATCATTCAGGCATTTAAAACAATAATCACACAGCGTCCTTTTGAAGATATTTCATGTAATCAAAGCAAGTCATTCACAATCCCATCAAAGTGGATGACTGAAGCGGGAGGGCGTACTCACAGGTAAGACGTCAAAGGACTCAGATCAGTTGGCACACTAGATAGTCCTTGTTCGGAGCAGTCCACCAGAAGCAGGATGCCATCCTCCTCACACTGGCAAGCAGACGGACACTGCTTAACAGGCACAGCGGCACCCGGCGACCCGTGAGAATGGGCACAGGACACGGCATGCAGGATCAGTAACACCACCAACATGACAATGACTCCAACTCTTGTCTCTCTGTGGATGATCTGTATATCTGTGTGTCTGTCTGTCTCTCAGCTGTGGCTCTGTTTGTCTGAGTGTATGTGCCTGTCTGCTCTCAGCTCTCTGAAATGTTATCCTGAGCCTCGTCTCTGTAGATTTATTCTGTCACTTCAAACTCCCATGGGTGAATGAGTCAGTCAGGGGCTCACACAGGTCTTCTCTCTCTCGTCTCATCTCACTTAGGAGACATTCACCTATTGTAGTGGAAGCTCGCAGGCCACTTCTGATTGGCCAGAGGTTTTGGAGGGTGGAGCTGCCGGGCCTTGCACTCCTCCTTCTTTTTCTTGCACGCTCTTTCAGCCTCAGGCAGCTGGAGTGGATGGTTGGAAGAAAGCAGAGAAGCTAAACTCTTAAGGAACTGACATATATCTCAGTTTCATTATAGATTTCCATCACACCTTTAGAGGTGCCTTAATCCTTTCTTCATAACTTTACCGCAGCTGCTGAAATCCTTTTTTTTTGTGGAAAGCTCCCCTTGATCTGACAGCAGTCAAGCACTGACCGTTTCTTTTGCCTTTGCTCCTTGTGTAAATCATATGAGAATATTGTTTTGCTCTATTTCTCTTGGAGCAACGCTTGCATGGTGTTTTATAGCCCGAACAACAATAATTGAGTTAAGCTGTGGGCTCCCCTCTGCCAAACAACCTACAGATTTACAACTTCACTGTCCCAGCTTGTACAGCGGGCTGTCTCTTTACCACATGAATATACAGAGTGGTTTGCAAAGACATTTGCATGGCTTATTCACCGGGTCTCACTCTCAAAGGAACAGTGATGAATAATTCTATTTTTTTTTTCAATTAGAAAAATGAACAATGGAAACACTAGGTCATGAATACTATTTGTTTACATCTTGAAGAATTATGGTAACTACTGATTTATTGCCACCAAGGGTCCTAACAGGAACTCTAAACATCTCAGAAAAGCACTACAGAGATACAACATATACGTTTCTAGAAAAAACCTTGCAGGATGACTCCAAGTGTCTGTAAAAAAAAAATCTTTAAGTGCAGTCTCTGTGTGAAGTGTTGTGAAGGATGCAAAATGTGCAACATAGGCTCATTCTGAAAACGAATCCCTATATACAATTCTGGAGATCTCCAATTATGTAGCCAGAAGTACATATGGCTGTATTTCGTCTTTAAAACTAACGCTACAGGGCGGTATGAATGACTTTGTTCCTTTTCACGCTTACCAGCTGACCACTTGCCTCCGTATAGATGGCTTTCCCGCTGTTATCAGTTTGTCTAGTTGCTCACTGCATACGTCGGCGGACTTGAGACGCAGAGAGGAGTTGACCATGACAATGTGGTTTGGGTCTGATGAGGTATGGTTCCAGACAGCAGATAAGACACAAACAAAAGCCAAAAAAAAAAAAAAATAAAAATTAAATAACTCGGTGAGAACATGGTAAAAATATGGGGGCTTTTCTTTTTTGGACTGCTTTTGAAAACACGATCGGTTGGTTTTAGGGAAGTGGGTGGGTGGTTCAATTGGTGCTTTTGAAAACACTATTGGTTGGGTTTAGGGAAGGAGAAGGGTGGTTCAGTCAATCACTCAGTCAGTCAGTCAATCAGTCTGACAGTGGTGGATTTACACAAGAAGAGCAAGTGGATTCGCGAAAACAAAAACTCCTGATACATATTTGCCGCTCTCCAAAAATGTGCATAGGGGTACGTTTTCAGAATGAGCCTGGGTTAAAAGTTAAGCACTACTAGCAATATTATTTTTTAGCTTGTTTTTTGTTATGCTCATGAGGGGGTGGGGGTTGAGGTCTTGGTTGTTAAAGTGACACAATTCCTTTGTGAAACTGTGGCCAGTTTCTGAGAATCAAATAACATCAGTATGAGTACTTCAGGTGTTTTGCATTAATCTTGGTCATTCCATCTGTTTCAAAATCTTTCTAGGAGTTGATGCTTTTTTTTTTTTTTTTTGCTATCAGCGTTGCAGTCCAGCGCTGCTCATTCATCTGGTTCAGAATTATTCACAATGGGCTCAAATGAATTCCATTAATTCATTAAAATTCCTTAGCTAAACCCATTTTCTGTGGACCCTTTGTTACATTCTCTCTCTCTCTCTCTCTCTCTCTCTCTCTCTCTCTCTCTCTCTCTCCCTCTCTCTCTCTCTCTCTCTC
>CAIGQZ010032598.1:265489-280981 GCA_903798205.1 Danio tinwini
AAAAAGAAAAAAAAATCTAAAGGTGACCAATAATTCTGACTTTAACTGTATATTTGAGGTTTTATTCTGAATATAAATTTTTGTCTCTTCTCTATTTTGGAGCTCCGTAACTTGAAGCCTTTTACCTGTGATGAACCAGCAGACAAGTTCACGTCCCAGAATGTTTACCACAAAGACAGTGAGCTGAATTCATGTTGGCTCTCTCGTGAGAATCACACTGACAGTATAAAATACAGTAGATGATAACATATTCACGAGTCAGAGCCTGCCAGAGAGAACAGAGGAAAGAAAAGCATCTTATTGTGGATTCTATTTTAAGTCTTGCCATTGGCACTCCAATTATAGAAGCTAAAGTAAGGAGGGGGCATGAATTAAACAGCAATAAATAAGGACGATAAATTATTGATTGTCTCAAGTTTGATTGCTTCAATTATTTCCATGCAAGGACTTGTTGCATGTTACCTATAGGTTAAAATCTAAACTCTCTGCAGGTAACGTGCAGGTAAATCTTAAGTTAATTCAATATTTTTGTTTTCTGCAGGTAAATTTTCATTTTAAGTCAGTGGAGAAATGCACATGTTGGTGATGGAAATATTATTGATATGCCTCTGTTGTTTGAACATAGAAGACAATCAAGTAAGACAGATAAATAATGTTCAGTATTCATGTATTTATGATTTTTGTTCAGGTTTGCTGTAGCTGGCACTTTTTGACAAAGGTCAGATGCAGATTTCACAGAGTAGGATTTATTCCATTCAGAGATTTTATCAACATTTTAATTGTATATTGTATGGGAAACTTTGTATGTGGAATTCCACTGAAAAAATTTAATAAAAATAAAAATCATTGGATTTACAGACTTTTTAGTCTAAGTGGTTGAAAACCAATTGTATGGGCTTAATAAACAAAATAAAAATCACATTGAGAATTAATAAATGTAATTTGTTTGTTTAAACTCAGCCCATATAAATTGTTTGCAACCACTTCACTTAAAAAAGTTAGTAAATCGTTTTTTTGGTTTGTTTTTTTGTGTTGAGCACACAGCATTTAAGCATTTTAAAAACATTCCTGGTAATATATTTAGGATCTATTGATTATATATTTATATAAAAAAATATTCTTAGTATTTTTTCTCAGTTATGAATTTATGTGGCACACTTCTGACAATTTTCTCTATTCAAAAAAACAAAAAGAAATGTCTAAATGGCAAATATAAACTCACATTATCAGAAGTTTGGGATATCAAAACAATTTTTGCAGAAATGTGACTGATTATGTGTTTTTAGGATTTCATTCTGAGTTGATTGGTCTTTTTTTCTCAGAATTGTGATTTGTTTTTCTCAGCATGTATGACTATTTCCTGAAATTAGTTTACAATTCTGATTTAGAAATTAGAAATACCACAATTCTGAGAAAAACAAGGCGTAATTGTGAGACATCAGCTCAGAATTGCATGAAAGCCTAAAACACATGGTCACAACCACCATACTGCAAACTGTCAGAATTGCTGCATTTCTAATCTAAAACAAGTTTTAAAAAGTTTATTTTTATAGACTGTTCCTTCTTTTTCTACTACTACAAAGGAAGCAAAATAACTTCAAGAGGAGTTGACTGTTGGGAGGAACAAACTAACTGACCTGAAAATTAACAGAAAATTCAATAAACAACATATAGGTTTACCTCAATCCCTAACTAGCTAAAAACAGGAGAAAACACTTGTCAAATGATAGTGGCATTCTCTACAGCAATGGTCTCAAATTCGATTCCTGGAGGGCTGCAGCTCTGCACAGTTTTGCTCCAACCCAAATCAAAGACAGCTGATCCAACTAATCAAGGTATTCAAGACTACTAGAGACTATTAAGCTGGTGTGAGCTGGAGATGGTTGGAGCTAAACTATGCAGAGCTGCGGCCCTCCAGGAATTGAGTTTGAGACCGTTGGTCTACAGCTTCCACAAGCTAAACAAAAGAGATACCAACAACAAAATTAAACCCAAACGTTGTTGTCTTCAGGGTCAAGTGCAGCACTGTGGCTCAGTGGTCCTGGCTGGGCCAGTTGGCATTTCTGTGTGGAGTTTGTACAGGGCCGGAGTGGGATTACTTTTCAGCCCTGGAGTTTCAAGCCTTAGACCGGCCTACCTCAGTTCACGACTGACTATATTAAAATAACATTATTTCCAATTCTGTTTCTAATGACACTATCACATCTTTTTCAAGGAAAAAAAAATGTTTTTCATAAATATGAGATCATTAAAGGGTAGCTAAATCTCCAACACTATTCTTTAAAACATCACAATGTCCTTTCCTGCAATATCTGAATATATATTCTGTGCAAAATTCTTAGATATCCAGTCCTTTGTAACTGTGGTCACACAAAAAATGTAAATAAAATATGTTCTAACACTTAAAAAAAAAAAAAAAAAAAGACTGCGTCGTAAAGCAACATGCTGACCACTGGACCAAAATGGCGCTGTTATGTCATGCTGGTGCACTTTTTAGATTTCTGATCAAGTTATGTCATATTTATTAATGTAGTGGATCATCTGATTTTCATTGAGCAGATGTAATATTTATTAATATTAATTATTCAAATTTTTATATTCACTAAGGTGCCGCTGTTTGGAGTCGAATGATAGTTACGTCATCATTAACTTTGCTCACAGGGCTGCGAGAAAATAAATAAAAAGAGCGGAGCTGCGGCAAAATAATGAATAAAAAGAGTGAGGCTATGGTCAAATAAACAAATAAATGAAAAAAGTGCAACTGCTGAGAGTGCAAGCATCTAGGGACACTGACCCTCGCGGCCAAAAAGTGGACCGGCCCACCTGGAATTCTCCTGGTCCTCCCAATTAGCCAATCCGGGACTGAGTTTGTATCTCCTTGTGGTGGCGTGGGTTTTCTCCAGGTGCCCCACAGTCCAAAGACATGTGTAATAGGTGAATTGGGTAAAATAAATTGGGCGTAGTGAATGAGGAAGTGTATGGGTGTTCCCCAGTACTGGGTTGTGGCTGGAAGGCCATCCGCTGCGTAAAACATATGCTGACATAGTTGGTGGTTCATTCCACTGTGGCAACTTCTGAAATAGAGACTAAGGCCGTACTCAAACTATGTACAGATGAATTTAATTCAATTCATCTTTATTTGTATAGCACTTATACAATGTAGATTGTGTCAAAGCAGCTTCACATAGAAGAATATAGTGAATTGAAACAGTGTCAGTTCAGTTTTCAGAGATTAAGTTCAGTTCAGTTTAGCTCAGGTCAGTGTGGGTTAATATTCACTACTGAGAGTCCAAACACTGAGGAGCAAATCCATCAATGCGCAGCTCTACAGATCCCGAACCATGCAAGCCAGTGGCAACAGCGGCGAGGAAAAAACTATTAGGAATAGTTAGGAATTAAAATTAGGAGGTTTGCTGAAGGCGCAGCTGACGTGCAGTGAGGGATTTGCAGCTTTAATAATCTACGACAGTTTGCGTTTATTGAACAGTACGAATGATTAATTAATTCATATGAAACAGTCCCTTAAAAGTTACATCTCGCTTTCAGTTTCTGGCTTAGGCACGCTTGTACTCACACTGTAAGCGTACCCCGCCTGAGCCCAAGTGAACCCCGATTCATAGCACTCACACTTCTCAAATGATCCAGGAAAGGGGCCGGATAGCATAGTGTGAGTAAGCCCTAAGCTGAAGAAAAATGAATGAATGAATGAAAGTTGTACATCTTTTAAATCTTTTAAGGTCTCAACTTATAACACCAAATTCAACATTCACAAGTTGGGGCAGCAAGGAGAAACTCTCTCTTTCTTGAGTTTCCACCTCAGTTTTATCCACTAGCTCCCAAATCATCAATCAATTAGGCCACTCAGAACATCTCAGAATTTTGAATTTATGTGTAAAATGTGTCTTTACATAACAATTTTTTATTTTTTTTGTTTTACTTCTTGCTCAGAATTACAACATATTATGGTAACAATTTATGTTGATGTTCCAATTGAGTATTAGAAGACTGTCTGCTTAATATGTTAAACAGCTCCTTCAACAGACGTTTAACTGACTATAAGAAACTTAGCAAGTACATGTCAACTCACACTAACTCTAACCCTAACCTAAACGTCTACTTATAATCTAATGAGAATAAGTTGCCATGTAGATGCAATGTACAGAAACTTAAATTCAACAAACGGACCATCAAAATAAAGTGTGACCCTTATGGTGATAAAAGTCATGTTTGTTAATGTTATGATTGTTTTGTCATTTGTATTACATGGAGAAAAGAATTGTTTATAGACAGGTAATGTATGGTGTCTAGACACTGAATTGCATTGGTTTTTGAATTCAGTTAAATAATCAAATAAAGAAGTTGTCCAATCTGATGAACAGACAACACTCAAATTATAATGAGAACAAAACTGTTGCATTGCTATTATTGTCAAATGGTTATTGTTGCATAGTGCATGCTTCTCACAAACCACTTGAGAAATCGTTAACTTAAATTAAAATATAAATTGCTCTAGTAGTCTGAATATTGCCAGTGTATGTCTGGATAGATGATGGAAATTGAGCATACACCATGTATCAGTAGAAAGAGTGCACAGAATCGAGGTGGCATTTTCTGAAGTGTGTGTTTGTATTCATGCAACAATATTATCATGTACAACAACAGAGCTAGAGAGAGAGAGAGAGAGAGAGAGAGAGAGAGAGAGAGAGAAAACGCAATAAGTGATGATTGTATCTGGCATGCAAGCTGCGATTACAGCTCAGGTGGAATGTTAACATCACCTGATAATATTTTACTGTCTCCATTTGAGTTCAGCCAACCAGAACAAGAGAAAAATGATTGACCTGAAAAGCAGGAGGGTGTTTGTGTCCATAAGGCGTGTGTGAGAAAGAGTGAGTTATTCATCTCTTTGCACAACGAGACAAATCACAACACAGAAAATTCTCTTTTGTCTTCAGCTTTAATAAAATCTTGATTTTTAGGTTTCCTGCAGATATAGCACATTTCACTCACTCTTTTTCTTATTAAATGCTGATAAAAAGGTCAATATCTTCTAAAGCATTCTTTCATTAAATACTTAGATGTGTAATATATAACATCATTGTTGCTTATGTGAACATCTAAAGCTAGTTAAAGTGTGTGTGGATGTACTGGTAGGCTACTGTAATATGACATCGTACTTGGGTTTTAGGAAATCTACATTTAAACTAATATCCAAGAGCGACTCCTAGAGCAAAAAGTAAAGAATGACACTGCGGTACAACTCTTGAGTTGTTTCAACTCCATTAGTAAAATATGATCTTAATAGCTGTTCATTCCGCTGTGGCGACCCCTGATAAATAAGAGACTAAGCTGAAGGAAAATGAATGAACAGTTGGGTTAAAAAAAATTATAATAATAATTAATTAAAAAACAGACAATTTAACAAATAAACATTACTCCTCATTGGGTTGTTGAAGCAACCCAGTGTTTTAGTGTGGCAAATTCTTTTTAGTTTATTAAAACAAAAGTAATTGTTAGTATCATTAAAACTATAGCTTAAATTAATGATTTAATTTAATGAATGAAATTATGCTTTCTACAAAATATATAAACATTAATTTTCACTCATCCTCGTTATCTCAAACACATTGATTTCTGTCTTTGATTGATTTCACATCTTTTTATGGTGGTTTACAATTATCAGTTACTAATTTAGCAGACAAATGATGGATACAAGTGATTTACAAAAAATATATATATATATATATATAAAAATATATATTTTTTCTTTCCCATAACACATTAGGGTATGAGCAGGTGGATTCAGAGCCTGTTATCATTGGCTCCCTCTAGTGGTAGAAAAAAAATATTTGACTTGGTTGAGACTTGATAGTTTGACTGACTGACAGATTGCCTGATTTAGGTTGCGTATCAATTCCTTTTTTATGAATCCTCGTTTACTTTCCTTGCTTCCTTTTCTCACATCTTAGCTCTAATCCTTGGATATGTAAAAAGGACGCAAGAAAAAGATGTGTTGATTTCTGTCTTCATCAAAACACATCTTTTTATGGGGGTTTACAATTATCAGTTACTAATTTAGCAGACAGATGATGAATACAAGAGATTTACAAAAAAAAAAAATCACTTTTTGTTTGGGTGAGAGGGCAGGAGGTGTTGTGGTAATCACGAGATGTCTCAAGTAAAATAAAAGCCATATTGTTTCGAAAAAAATAAATGCTAGATTTATTTGATCATTAGTATTATTATTATTATTGCCTTTCCTTACAAGAAAAATCTAAGAATTTCCGCATTTAACATAAGCACTGAAACAGTTTTCCCTCCATATCATTCATTCATTTTCCTTCGGCTTAGTCCCTTATTTATCGGGGATTGCCACAGCGGAATGAACCACCAACTATTCTATCATACATTTTATGCAGCGGATGCCTTTCCAGCCGCAATTCAGTAGTACTGGGAAACACCCTCTAACATTCACATACGCTTTTATCCGCTGTGGACAATTTAGTTCACACAATTCGCCTACTGTATAGCGCATGTCTTTGAACTGTGGGAGAAACTAGAGCACCCGAAGGGAAACCCATGTGAACACGGGAAAAAACATGTAAACTCCACACAGAAATGCCAAATGGCCCAGGCGGTACTCGAACCAGCGAACTTCTTGCTGTGAGGCAACATCATTATATCTATTAAATTCATGTTGTCATTAATTTAGGTTAGTATTCACATTATTTTTGTCTTTCCCATAACACAATATTATGGTATGCGCAGGTGGAATCAGTGCTCCCTCTAGTGGTAGAAAAAAATTGACTTGGTTGAGACTTGGTAGTTTGACTGACTGGCAGATTGCCTGATTTAGGGTGCATCTCAATTCTATTTTTGTAAATCCTCGTTCACTTTCCTTGCTTCCTTTTCTCACATCTTAGCTCTAATCCTTGGATATGTGAAAAGGACGCAAGGAAAAGATTTGTGGACAGGAATTGAATCAAGTGAAATCAAATTCTTGAAAATTACAGATAATGATATACACTCACCAGACACTTTATTAGAAACACCTTACTAGTACCAAGTTGGACCCCTTTTGCCTTCAGAACTGCCTTAATACTTTATGGCATAGATTCAACAAGGTACTGGAAATATTCCTCAGAGATTTTGGTCCATACTGACATGATAGCATCAAGCAGTTGCTGCAGATTTGTCGGCTGCACATCTATGATGTGAATCCTCCGCTCCACCACATCCCAAAGGTGCTCTATTGGATTGAGAACTGATGACTGTGGAGGCCATTTGAGTACAGTGAACTCATTGTCATGTTCAAAAAATCAGTTTAAGATGATTCACGCTTTATGTCACGTTACCCTGCTGGAAGTAGTCATCAGAAGATGGGTACACTGTGGTGATAAAGGGATGGACATGGTCAGCAACAATACTCAGGTAGGCTGTGGCATTGATACGATGCTCAGTTGCTACTAATGGGCCCAAAGTGTGCCAAGAAAATATCCCACTCACCATTACACCACCACCACCAGCCTGAAATGACATAAGGCAGGATATATCCATGCAATTTCATGTGACTGATGCCAAATTCTGACCCTACCATCCAAATGTCACAGCAGAAATTGAGACTCATCAGACCAAGCAACGTTTTTCCAATCATCTATTGTCCAATTTTAGTGAGCCTGTGCAAATTCTAGCCTCAATTTTCTGTTCTTAGCTGACAGGAGTGGCCTGGGTGGTCTTCTGTTGCTGTAGCCCATCCACCTCAAGGTTGGACGTGTTTTTCATTCAGAGATGCTCTTCTGCATACCTCACTTGTAATGAGTGGCTATTTGAGTTACTGTTGCTTTTCTAACCAGTCTGGCTATTCTCCTCTGACCTCTGGCATCAACAAGGCATTTGCGCCCACAGAAATGCCACTCACTGGATATTTTCTCTTTTTTAAACCATTCTTTGTAAACCCTAGAGATGGCTGTGTGGGTGAGAATCCCAGTAGACCAGCAGTTTCTGAAATACTCAGACCAGTTCAAAGTCACTTAAATCATCTTTCTTTCCCATTTTGGTGCTCGGTTTGAACTGCAGCAGGTCGTCTTGACACTGGCTCTTTCTCAATATGTGATCTTCAGTAATTTTGCGTCCTCGTGTTCTCATGTAATGTCATCATCAACTGCCAAAGTTCAGTTCCAATACTCAAGACCGCAAAAACGGAAGATGCGTGAAACTTCCCGGATGTGTTCTTGATATCGAGGCGGCACCAAAGCAGACTTGAGCACCGATCCCTCTCTAGACGTCCCAGAAGTCATTGCGACTGGAGTTGTAAAGCGCAGCATTTTATATAGATTTATTATTAAAGTTCAGAGTTATAACTTATTTACTTCAGGAGTTTCCCAAAATGAAACGATGAATACAAACATTACCATGAAAAGCTTAATAAAGCAATATTTGCTGAAATTAGTATTAAAATATGTTTTATTTATATTGTGCAACGTATATTTGTAAAGTTTATGCAGAGTATATATTGTGAAAAGGAAAAAAAAAAAAACAATAAATTGTTGTATGAATGCTGCAATGTTTAAATAATTGTCAATTAATATTGCATGAAGGTCATGTGACCACCAGGAAGCATCTCATTTCTCACAGGACGAGTTCTCTGTTCTCGCGATCTCCCGAGTTCGTTCTTCCGAGGTCACCTGGCAAGACCGGTCTTCACAAGAACGCAAGTCTGTTCTCTGCTTTCTTGGAATTGATACACAGCCACTGTTTACATGCCTAAATGCATTGGGTTGCTGCCATTTGATTGGCTGATTAGAAATTTGCGGTAACAAGCAGTTGGACAGGTGTACCTAGCAAAGTGGCCAGTGAGTGTTTATAGCAATTATTTCAACCTCCATAAAAAGTCCACATTTGTCTCTAGTGTGTGGTGTGGTGATATACTGTAAGTTACATCTTAATGAAAGGAACTGTGAAAACAACCCACATTTACATTAACTTTGCATTAACTTAAAATGTACACTAATCTATTGATCCTGAAATTGGTTGTCCTATTGAATAATGATTCATCAGTAACCCTGACTTATATACAATTATTATTTTATTTTTTTGTTTGTTGGCACAGTGGGTAGCACGATCGCCTTACAGCAAGAAGGTCGCTGGTTTGAGCCTTGGCTGTGTCAGTTGGCATTTCTCTGTGGAGTTTGCATGTTCTCCCCATGTTCGCGTGGGTTTTCTCCGGGTGCTCCGGTTTCCCTCACAAGTCCAAAGACATGTGGTATAGGTGAATTGAGTATGCTAAAACTGACCGTAGTGTGTGTGTGTGTGTGTGTGTGTGTGTGTGTGTGTGTGTTAATGAATGTGTATGGATGTTTCCCAGTGATGGGTTGCAGCTGGAAGGGCATTCGCTGTGTAAAACATATGCTGGATAAGTTGGCGGTTCATTTTGCTGTTGCAACCTCAGATTAATAAACGGACTAAGCCGAAAAGAAAATGAATGAATGAATATTGTTATCAGCTATTCCAGCAGGGACGTCAACATGCCGCCAGACTGACAATGTACCCCAACATCATGGCGACGTTAGGGGAGCGCCGGGCACAAAGTAACGCGGGGTTAAATGTAACACAGAGTTTTAAGGTATTTGCTCAGGGTTAACCATGGCGTGCTTCCGAGGTTTTCACCACAGTGTTGGCAGAAGTCTTCCTGCCAAATAATGAAAAATTTTGGCGAAATTTGGATGAGAAACACAGGAGAAACCATTTTTGAAGCATAAAAATATTTTTATTATATTCGATATTTTTTATTTAAAAAAATCTGTGAAAGTATGTACGTAATATATTGTTGTGATCACGTCTTCTAGGCTAAAAGATAAAACCATTTTGAAAGATGTATAAAACACACAGTAATTGCTAGTTAGCTTTGAGGAAAACATGACACATTGGGGTTAGTTGTAAAAGGGCGTTGGACACCAATTAAACTAACAAAATAGTTTTTTGAATTTTGAGTGTAATGTTGAGAACTTTTAAAATAAAAATGTTTTTTAATAGAAAATATTGTTTTAATAGAAAAAATAATTGCTAATATTGCAAATAAATGCATTGTATAATTGTACATACTGTGCTATGTAGAATAAAAAAAATGCCACTTACTGAGAAAATATATAGCTACTATTTAAAGTAAACTGAAATTCAATTTATTGTGTGAAATCTGCCTTTATAAGCACGTTACAACTAACCCCCTGTCTGTTACAACTTGCCCCGCAGGTGGGGTAAATAGTAACATTTTTACTTTTGCACTTTTGGCAATACTGCAAATAAACCATAGGCCCGGCGATCATAATTCCAGTGCTCATTTGTAGGAGAGGCTTGTGTGTTGTTGGTAAAAAACAATATAGTTTGTATAACCTTATTACTTTGTTCATTATTTGACCAAATCCAAAAAGTGTTACTTTTGTGCCACGCTCTCCCCTACATTTTGTTTGGAAATTAAAATCGGGTTGACATCAGAACCCAACGACATGCCAACATTAATGTCCAACATCCAACCTAAAATCAACTAAATATCAACAACAAATTATGTTACAGCTTGATGTTTTGTGGACGTTACCTCTATGACGTCTATGAGACGTTGGATTTTGGTTGCAATACCTGACGAATAAATGTCAGTATTTGACAACAATATGATGCTGGTTTAAGATACTGGGTCAACAGTGGACTTTGGTCACCTTCCAACACAACCTAAAATCAACCAAATATCAATGTCATTTCAGATCGTTATTGGATGTGAAAATAACGTTGTCCTTAGACACTGGATAGACAATTTTAATCACCTGACATCACAACCTAAATTTAACCTAATATTAACGTCTTATGATGTTGTGTGCCTGCTGGGATGCTGTACACAATAAATGAAGTCAATGTTAGTAAATACTGTTAGTATCATTGCTGATAGTGGTGTTCACTATAATGCACAACATAAAAAAAATGTGTTAAAAAAGAATGTGGGCTTGAATGTTCTCCTGTAGTTAATATTGATGCAGATGTGAAAGTGGAGAAGAATTTACATCATGCTTGACATTTAGTCAATAAAACACTTCAACAAAAAAAGGATTCAATAAAATCCTTACTCACAAATCCTCAGGAACTATTCTGTCTCCTTGATTTTCACCTCCTCATGGTGGAAAAATCTTACATGTCCCACAAGAAAGCTGAGCTCGACTTGTTTCTGGGTTGTAGGACGTAGCACAAAGGAGCAAGGAAACTAGGAAGGATATTTCTGGGTAACGTGAGTTTCCAACACAATCTCACGGCAATTCAGATTTTTTTCCACTGAGCATCATGGACAGCATTGTGGCAGCAGTGGAGTCATTTAGGTTCCTCGGCACCACCATCACTCAGGACCTGAAGTGGGACACTCACATTGACTCCATTGTCAAAAAAGCTCAACAGAGCTTTCTTCGTCAGCTGAGGAAGTTCAACCTCCCAAAGGAGCTGCTGAAACAGTTCTACACCTCCATCATTAAATCAGTCCTCTACACTTCAATAACTGACTGGTTTAGCTCCGCTACTAAATCCGACCTCCGAAGACTACGTCGAATCATTGGTACAACCCTCCCAACTCTCCAAGAACTGTACTTATCCAGAGCGAGCAGAAGGGCTGCCAAAATCACTCTGGACCGCTCACACCCAGCACACTGCCTCTTCGAACTTTTACCTTCTGGCCGACGCTACAGAGCACTGCTCACCAGAACAGCCCGACACAGAAACAGTTTCTTCCCTCAGGCAATCCATCTCATAAACACTTGATGATAATAATTGTGGAACCAACATCACTACCTGCTATACACTTTTTTTATACACATATACACTTATTTAACAACACACTTTACATGCCAATTTGCACATAACAGCTGCACATATTATGCTGTATATAATAAAACACCTGTACATACACTTGTCAATTTGTATATTGCATTCACTACTTTTTAAAATATATTTATTATCTGTTTTTTAGTCCTGTCTCTGTAATTCTGTTGCACTGTAGAAGCTCTGTGACGAAAACAAATTCCTCATATGTGTGAACATACCTGGCAATAAAGCTCTTTCTGATTCTGATTCTCTAATTCGTATGCATTTGTACAATTTCATTTGAACAATTTTGTACAATTTACTTATCCCCCAATGACAGGTGGTTTTAGGGATGGAGTTTGGAGCCACGCCTACACAGGAAAATTATCGGAGTAAAATTGACTTTGTTCAGAGTGTGCTTGGTCCCTCTCTAAATTGAGTAAAAGTGAAGCTGCGGTCACACTAGAGTTTGTGCATGCGTAATTCTGTCGTACAGTGCTGCGAAAAGGGGCGGGATTAAACAAGATGATTAGACATTAAAAAAAGCTAGTGATTGGTCCATGTTTTAAATTTCTGTACAGGATGTTTTGATCCTTGATTAGTCTCACACAGTCAAGTGATGCAATTTTGCAGGACAGAGTTAACCAAGCTTGAACTTTGCAATGCAGCGACCTGCGAAACTTGACGCACAACCTTAGCCTCTAAACTGACAAAAAGTAAGGTAGTTAAGTTTCCTCATAAGATCAGGCTAAAAAAGCTACCGATTAGTATTGTAGTTCCAAATTCTTTTTAACGACACAAATTGTAATAATGCACAATAAACAAATCACATGTTTTCTTGACCAGTGGCATTACTTGTAGTTGGAAAATTATTCATTCATTCATTTTCTTTTTGGCTTAGATTCTTTATTAATCCAGGGTCGCCACAGCGGAATGAACCGCCAACTTATCCAGCATATGTTTTACGCAGAGGATGCCTTTCCAGCTGCAACCCATCACAAAGAAACATCCACACACACTCACCTGTACCGCATGTCTATGGAGAAACCGGAGCACCCGGAGGAAACCCCACGCAAACATGCAAACTCTACACAGAAATGCCAACTGACCCAGCCGAGACTCGAACCAGCGACCTTATTGCTGTGAGGCGATTGTGCTATCCACTATGCTACCATGACACCCCATTGGAAAATTAAGCAGCATGTAAATAAATGTCTATGAGTTACTGAAGAACATTTTTATTTTAAATTACATTAATAAAAATATTTATATTTCACAGTTCTGATATTTTATGTTCATATGGTTTTTAATTTGTGCTTTTGTAATTGAATATTTTTTTTTTTTTTGGAAAACCAAGACCAAACTTTGAACTACGGTGACCGGGAGAGTTTGACCAAAGTCTCTTTAAGACAAGTCATTTCACTTGGCGGCCATCTGTCTCTCAGGCAGTATGGTTAGACATTCTGTTTAAATGGGGAAACATCAAATTCTCTAAAATTGCTTGCCAAGCTTATGATTAAATTTCATATTAGGAATCACCAATAAAATTCAACAACAACAGTTTCTTGAGTTTCATTTTTACTTGTTCGAATCACACAAAATCTGCAGAAACTCACAACTGGTTCAATCCTCTTCCCTGGAGAATCATCAGTTTATAGCAATCAATGATTGGCTCTTGTACTGGAAAGCAGGGCTTCATTGACCATATTTATCATTACATGTTCCCTATTCAAAACTATACGAGTGACATGTCTTGTGTATTTTATAGTCTTTGGCTTAACGCACTGTAATTTAATAAAGCCCATGCAATTACAAAACACAGCAGTAAATTGTATTTGTAATTCTTTAGCCAAATTCTTCTTTATTCTTTGGCCAATAATTTTCAGTTAGGTGCGTCCCTGTAAAACAATGTTATGTTTCAGTTTTGTATTTTTTATTGTGAGCGTTTTTGTTATTTTTGTCATTTTGTCAAGACTTTCTGCTATCCACACTGGACCCACTTCAGTTTGCTTACCGTGGCAACAGGAGCACAGAAGATGCAGTCTCCATAGCACTGCAGTCTGTACTCACACACCTGGACAATAAAAACATTTATGCACGAATGCTGTTTCTTGACATCAGCTCAGCATTCAACACTGTCATACCCTCTAAGTTAATGATCAAACTTAGATATATTGACACGTCTCTCTGTCACTGGGTTATGGACTTTCTGACTAACAGACCTCAGAATGTTAGATCAGGCCATATCTGCTCCACCACCGTCACACTCAACACTGATGTACCACAGGGCTGCGTGCTGAGCCCCTTTCTCTACTCCCTTTTTACCATCGACTGTAGGCCTGTGAACAGATCCAACACCATCATCAAATTTGCAGATGACACCACAGTGATTGGTCTAATCAGCAACAATGATGAGACTGCCTACAGGGAGGAGATACAGCATCTGGCCACTTGGTGCACCGACAATAATCTGCTCCTTAACACCGCCAAGACCAAGGAGCTCATTATAAACTTCAGGAAGGGACGAACAGGCTCACATGATTCCATCCACATCAATAGGATGGCCGTTGAGCCTGTCTCATCCTTCAAGTTCCTGGGGACCCACATCTCAAAGGACCTTTCCTGGACCACCAACACCTCCAGCCTGGTCAAGAAGGCTCACCAGCGCCTATTTTTCTTAAGGCAACTTAAGAAGAACCAGCTGTCATCAGCCGTCTTGGTGAACTTCTATCGCTGCATAATAGAAAGCATCCTGACCAACTGCGTCACAGTCTGGTATAGAAGCTGCTCTGTTGCTGAGCGTAAGGCACTGCAGCGGGTGGTGAAAACTACCCAATGCATCACAAGGAAAACACTGCCAGCCATAGAGGACATCCAGAGGAAACACTGTTTGCGCCGAGCACACAGTATTCTTAAAGATTCCTCTAACCCTGCTCACTGTTTTCGCTCCTACCTTCCAGCAGGCGCTTCAGGCTCCCATTGTTGTGTTCACCATCTGGTTTTGACTGTTCTGATGTCACACTTTTGTATATTTTATTACAAATATACCTTTTTTTTAACTTCTGCATAGTTGTCATTTAATTAGTTTTCTTAACTTAATGTATGAGACTACTATTACTCTGAAAGACCCAGGGGACCATTAAAATATTGCATTGGGGTGTGCCCATAGGATAGCATAAATTTGCTGACTTTTTGGAGGAGCTGGATGAGTTTGTGCCATTATGCAGTAATATTTTTACGGCATAATGGCATAATTTTTACTTAATTTTTACCCGTTGTCCTTCATCTTGGTTGCCTGCTGTCAGTCACATTAGAACAGCTTACTATCTTGCAAAGTCAGTGAAAACTGGAAAGTTAGGCTGTCAGTTAAACAGGGTTTTTTTGGATAATTAAAGAAATGACCACCAGGTGCAGAATACAGGGATACTTGAGACCCACTTAGAGAAACCATTCACTTATATACCTTAGCCTTAGAGCAAGTCTGCAAAACTGCAAGCACATTATGTGCTTTAATCTCAGTTTGCTATTGCAAAACAAACTTTTCACAGCTCCCTTAAACACTTTACTAAAAACTAACAGCTCGTGTTTCATTGGGAAAGCACTTACATGGCTCACTCATGATATATATATATATATATATATATATATATATATATATAT
>CAIGQZ010032598.1:298284-309002 GCA_903798205.1 Danio tinwini
AGTGAGTGAGTGAGTGAGTGAGTGAGTGAGTGAGTGAGTGAGTGAGTTGGGGCAGTGTGTATTGGGATGTTTTCTGTTTGATGGATGAATATTGTCTGGATACCCATTCATTTCCTATGGCGCTAACTTTTGACCGGGAACACCACAGGTGTAACAAGGTTGATTAAAACACTCAAAATTGAATGAAAGAGGTGATCATCACATTTATATGTTCAAGTGCATAGTGTGGAGGATATCATAAGACCTTGAGGCATCAGATGTAAAACACAATATTTATGAATATTTTAAGTTGTAAATCGGTCTGATTTGACCCGAACATGACAGGAAGGTTAAATGCATCTTTATTGAAGAATGTGTAGATATGTGTAATAGAAAACAGATAGAAAAAAAAATAAATAGTTTTTTTACAGTGTTATTCTGTGTCCTTTACACAAACCTGTGACTTGGGTAATAAATGGATCAACTGAGAGCCAATAAAATGTCCACAGGCAAATTGAGCTGTGGGATTCTCACAGGATGAATGTTGCACAGGGATTTCTGATGCCTGTTTACTGAGTAAACACCCACTCGGGACAGTTTGATAAGTCACTAGGGGTTAGGGCGAAGCAAGCGCTGAGTTAGTTCATAAAAACCCACCATATTCCAGATGGTGGACTTTATCTGACGAGGCAAAGCTGCTGAAACAGATGTATTTTCCCAGCTGTCGAAAAGGCCAGTGATTTCATTACTAATCACTTCTCACAGTTCAAAGCCTTCACTGTTGTGTCTGATTTCATAAAACATCCAACAACAGAAATTCCCCTTCGTTGATATTAGCAGATGCCGGTTAGAAAGAGGTTTAAATGTTGAACTTTCACCTGAAGCATCTGTTTGTCTAGATACTGTATATCGTCACATGATCTATTAATTTTACTTAAAGAGAAACTAAAATTTGACTGCATTGTATATATTGTTATTCATTTTATATTAAGAGATTTCAAAGTGTTGTGTGCTTGACACAGGTTTGCCGATCTGACAAGAACTATTAATTAGTTTAAAGTTGAAGCCCAAGATTGATTATTTATTTAAAATAAATATGCTAATAATGGCATGTTATTTGTTCCTACGTGTTAATATACATTCTTAGCATGTTTAGCAATGTATTAAAATTGCATGTTATTACCATGTGCTAACATAATTTAACATGGTGCTTTCATGATTTAGCACATTCATTCATTCATTTTCTTTTCGGCTTAGTCCCTTTATTAATCCGGGGGGGCCACAGCAGAATGAACCACTAACTTATCCAGCACATGTTTTACACAGCGGATGCCCTTCCAGCCCCAACGCATCTCAGGAAAACATCCGTACACACTCATTCATACTCATACACTACGGACAATTTTAGCATACCCAATTCACCAGTACTGCATGTCTTTAGACTGTGGGGGAAACCAAAGCACCCGGAGGAAACCCACGTGAACGCAGGGAGAACATGCAAACTCCACACAGAAACGCCAACTGACCCAGCTGAGGCTCGAACCAGCAACCTTCTTGCTGTGAAGCAACAGCACTACCTACTGCACCACTGTGTCACCAACATTATAACATATTTTAGCACAGCATTAGCATGTTCATGTTGCTACAAAATAAAAAAAATAAAAAATCTTACTTCATTCATTTTCTTCAGCTTGTCCGGGGCCGGGTCATGAGGGCAGCAGTCTCAGGAGAGAACACCAGACTTGCCTCTCTTCAGACGCTTCCTCCAGCTCCTCTGAGGGCATCCTAAGGCGTTCCTTGGCCAGCCAAGAGACATAGTCTCTCTAGCATGTGCTGGGTCTACCCCAAGGCTTCCTCCCAGTGGGACATGCCTGAAAAACCTCCCTAGGTAGGCATCCAGGAGGCATCCAAAACAGGTGCCCAAGCCACCTTAGCTGGCTTTTCTGGATGTGGAGGAGCAGCGGCTCTACTCCAAACTCCTACTCCGAACTCTATAAGGGTGTACCCTGCCACCCTGTGAAGGAAACTAATTTCGGTCATTAACCAAAGCTCATGACCATAGGTGAGAGTAGGAACGTAGATTGACCAGTAAATCGAGAGCTTTGCCTTTCGGTTCAGCTCTTTCTGTACCACAACGGACTGGTACATCGACCACATCACTGCAGCCACTGCACCAATCCGCCTGTCAATCTCAAGATCCATCCTTCCCTAACTCGTGAATAAAACCCCACTTTCCTTCAACCTGGAGGAAGCAAAAAAATAATAATAATAATTATAAAACATGAACTGTTTTGCTCAGGACCAGCTTAAACCAGCAATATGTAATTTATTTTTTGTTTATGTTTAATTTGGGTAGTTGTCATGATCATCAGCGATCTACAATCAGAGATCGCTGGTAAACACACTGACATTCACATGAACTACAAATCCGCCATGTTATGGACTACAACACCCAGTCATGCAACACACACACACAACCGGTTCCAGATCATGACTGATTACACTGCTCAAGGACTGATTAATGCATTTCATAGGCAGCACAAACACACACAATGTTGCTGAGTCTTGTTATCTGTTATAGTCACATTACAACGCGTCTCCTTTGTCTTGTTTTTGCTGTTTTAACCCTCGCCTTGTTTGTCTGTTTCTCCCTGTCTGCTGCCAGCCTTCTGACCATCTGCCTGTTATTTTTACTACGACTCTGGATTTCCCTTATACATCTGTTTGCTCCAGTGTTGATCATTGCTTGCCTGACCATCCTGTTAATAAAACCCTGCATTTGGATCCTTAACTCCGTTGTCAGTGTCACATCTCCCTGTCGCAGTAGTATATTAAAACTATATAAAATACATTTCTGATGTTACATATTTTTGATGTAAGAAAATATGTTCGTTTTTATATTTACATTTAAAGTTATTCATTTCCAGTGTAATATATGATACTCTGTATCCATACAGATATTTTCTGCAGCACAATTGACTTTATTTGCAATAAATCAAATGTTCATGCAGACCGTCGTACTTGGAATTTAAAATTGCTGTGGCCTTGAAATTGTTTTATTTGACGTTTATGACCTTGTTGCTAAATTAGACGTTGAACCAACAATTGACTGTCAAGTTTTACAGGCTCTATAAATTAATTTTCCACACTAAGACAAGCTTTTAAATCATCCAGCCTGATGATACTGCACAAGAATCATTTCATTACCTAAAATGTAATCTGTTGCTCAAACCATCAGAGTATCAGACAATGGGCATGCTAATTAAGACTTTTAAAGACAGTGTGTCTGATAAATGTGAATCACACTAGCTTTACCAGAAAGAAATGCTCACAAGCGTGAGTTAGCGTCAAAGCTGTTCCTCATTTCACTTTCCAAAGCATGCTTCTGTTCCTCTGAGGTACATTCCTACAGCACTGGGTTTTAGACAGGTTTTTCCCCTTCTCTAAAGCAGTACACTATAACAAAGCTTTATGTCACAAAAGAGCAATTACAGCACATGCCATCAGACAGCCCCGTGCACGCAGTATGCACTTCTTCATGTCCATGCGGTGACATTAATAAAATAAAAAAAATAGACATAGACAAATGACTATGTAAGGGATAATGCACATTTTTGGATGCCTAATTGTTTACATTTGTAGCAAATTGCCATTGTAGTATACCATAAAGCGGACATGTAGCTATTTTGGAAACAGCTGTAAAAAATATGGTCACAATTTATTTTGAAGGTCCGTTTGTTGAATTGAAGTTACATTGCATCTACATTACCAACTAATTCTCATTAGATTATAAGTAGACTGTTAGGTTGGGGTTAAGGTTAGTGTAAGTTGACATGTACTTGCAAAGTTTTTTTTATAGTAAGTTAAATGTCTGTTTAGCAGCAGTATCAACAGATATTAAGCAGACTGTCTACTAATACTCAAATAGACCTTCAAATTGAAGTGCTACTAAAAATATCTCTGTGATTTCAATGGTAAAAACACTGTAAAAATGCTACACTAAGAAATATGTTTCCTGCATAAGTATCCCTAATACACACGGTGAGTAAGCACTTTTGCAGATGACACATTACATTTTACAATTTTTTGTTGACATTCCTGTCATTCTTTTTTAGATTTTATTTTCTCATGAGTTATGTACATTAGAGATTATGTTATCTAATGTTGATAAATAATGTTTATTTTTTTCAGTACCTGAATTGTGTGTGTGTGTTACCATAATGCTGTTTAGTAGTTGTGTGAATGAGACTGAGCGTCTGTTATATATTAGTATCTATGTTTATGTTAGTCTGTTTTTCTTATCCTGAAGTCTCTATAATCCTGGACCAGGCCGTATTCTGAGCAGATGCTGTGGTTGTCATGAAGGAGTGGAGAGCATGAGACTGATTCCTGAAAGGCCCAAGTGACACATGAGTCTCTGCATTGATTTCGTGGGCAAGCCTGAACACCAGCCAGTAACCTACACACACCTGCAGCTTCTCCACAATGAACGTCCAGCATTCTCCAGCCTCCCGGCGCCTAGACTGCAGCTCTGCAAAACAAGTTTGGCCAGAGGAGAAATGGTCATCCCCAACTAAACCTGGTTTCTCTCAAGATTTTTTTTTTTCATTTTTGTCAATTGGTGAAGTTTGTTTCTTGCCACTGTCGCCACTGGCATGCTTGGTTTGAGACTTGGTCAATGGATTCGCTCTTCAGTGTTTGGACGTTCAGCAGTGAAAATGAAACCACACCGAACTAAACTGAACTACAACTCAATTTACCATACCTTCTATGTTAAGCTGCTTTGACACAATCTACATTGTAAAAGTGCTATAAAAATAAAGATGAATTGAATTGACTTAGTGTGTTTCTCTGTTAGTGGGAAAAGCTGTCTGATATGAGCATTGGTTCATTATACGTTTCTCATTTTAACTTGCAAAGCAATGGAAAAGCAACAAACAAAGCCATGTTGTGAGGTTGTTTGTATTTCAATACATTGTTGTTTGACTATAAATGAATGAACTACCGTAATTTGTCATATTTACCACATACATTTATTTTACATTCCTACCATATTTTAACGGTAATATTCTGTCAACCTCAGCTACTTTTATTTTAACCATGAACTTTACAGATTTATTTATTTAAATTTTTACAGTAAACATGTTAAGGTGCATTTAATTGGCTACAATATTATTTTTAAAGAGCAGAAAAAAATGATTTGAGAAATGAGTTTCCATCACTGCTTACACTATACAATACAATGCTGCATATGTGCATATCCATTACAAAAAAAAATGAAAAAAGTTTGTAGTATGTTTTGTGGGGCAGTCTTTGACAAACTGAATGTTTCAAAAACCAGCATTTGTTGAAAAAAAAAAACTTTTTAACATTTACAATCACTTTGAATCAATTTAAAATAATTTTACCCAGCTAAATTGAAAACATAGGCTCATTCTGAAAATGTACTACTATATACATTTTTGGAGATCGTAAATTATATAGCCAGAAGAATGTATGGCTGCATTTCATTGTTAAAATGAACACTATGAGGAGAAATGATGCCATTCCATTTTGCGTTTACCAGCTGACCGCTTTCCCCCATATAGATGGCTTTCCCACTGTTACCAGTTTGTCCAGTGGCTCGCCGCATATGTCAGCAGACTTAAAACACAGAAAGGAGTTGACCACAACATTGACGTTCGAGTCTGGTGAAGAAAGGTTCCAGAAAGCAGATAAAACAAAAGCCAAAAATAAAATAATCAAGTAAATAAAAGGGTGATAATATGGTAAAATCTGAAAACATGGTAAAAATCTGGGGGCTTTTCTTTTTATGAATTGCTTTTGAACAAACTCTTGGCTGGGTAAGGGAACTGGGTGGACGGGTCAATCAATGCTTTTGAAAACACTATTGGTTGGGTTTAGGAAAGGAGGAAGGTGAGTCAGTCGATCAGTCAGTCATTCAGTCAGTTGACAGCGGCCTCTGGTGTATTTATGCAAGAAGAGCAGGTGTAAATAGCACTCGAGAGAAATTTGAGATCTCAAAAGCGTACACAGCAGACTCTGGTGGATTCGCAAAAACAAACACTGCAAAAAAACAAACCTCCTGGGACGTATTTGACGCTCTCCAGAAATGTATATTGGGGTACGTTTTCAGAATGAGCCTGGGTTGTAAATGAAAGTATTAAAGATTTTAATTAAATTTATTTAGCAAAAACAATACAGCCTTATTGATATAGTAATCCATCTCAGTCTGTTGTTCTAAATGTGAATCCCTGGCCACATAACAGGAACATCCCAATTCACACAGCAGCAGCAAACTAACTCAGTTGACACATATGCATTTTCTACAGTGGTTTTACACTAGATAAATATTCTTACCAAACAACAATCGTATCAACAGCAGTATTACACACAGGTAGGAGAGAGAGATTGTTTATTTTTCTCTGTTTAATACACTTATTACCACAATAATCACTCTGACAGTTACTGTACAAGTAAAATCCCACTTTTTTTTCTTTAGTTTTTTGGATACAAAATAACAACGCAGACCAAATGCCCAGAAGGCTTAGACATGAAACGTGATCGTACCGTTAAACTCAGATGAGTGTTTGATAATTAGAGATTTGCATTAGAAGGAGGGGAAAACAGAGAGAGAGAGAGAGAGAGAGAGAGAGAGAGAGAGAGAGAGAGTCTGGAGGATATAAAAACGGTGGATTTGACAACAGGTGCACAGTACAGGTGATGCTTCGCTCCACCTTTTATAAGCTCTTGTTCAGCAGTTCAGCAGCTTTTGCGATTCATTAAAATCTTCTCAGGAGCACTGGAACTACCTTGAGGTAAACTCACATATCTATATTACCATTCAAAAGTCTGAAGTGTTAGCAGGAATCTGTGCTGATGTACAGGAGATTGTTTGTATCTGAGCTATGTTGCCTGTCATTTCTTCAGATATGAAATGTTTTTGACTGATCAAACTGCATTCTAACAGCATTCCAGTCTTAGACTCTTTTTAACATGTCTTTTATTATTATAATTTTTTTTTTAGATGTTGGCAAACCTTGAAAATGTGAGTATTATTTATGCTTCTTTGTTTGCTTAACTGAAAGGATAATTAAAGAGTTCAGATGCAATAACCTCTAAATGCCATCCAAAATGTTCTCCTAAAATGACCGCTTCCTATTTTCTGTTCAGTTATTTCACTATGAAGTCAGTGTAAATAACTTATTTGTCCCTATAAAAGTAAAATTACTGAGCCTACAGACAGGTGAAAAAAGAAATATGTCGGAAAAAGAAAATATCAAATGACTTTTTAGAGATTTTTGCATCTAAACTCTTCAATTGCTGTTAAAAGAAAAAAAAAATCTAAAGGAAGCATTTACAGTCACACAGGTCTCATTTACAACATGTTATCCAATAGTGTAAAATATACAAAAAACAGAACTATGTGCATATATTTGAGCAATAATCACAGAAGTAAATATGCATATAATAGCCATACACTTGTTATATCAGATTAGTAGGGGTGTAAATAGGACGTCTCATTGGATCTATTGTCATGATATAATATGGTATTTGGTGATGCTTCAACAAATTATGTGATACAATTTTTATTTTATTTTATTTAGTGTTACATCATTAATTCAATCAAGTTAAATATAAATCACTTTTGTTTTTAAAAACGTTTTTTAGCAGTAAACCACCAAAATCACCAAAACCCTAAGTGCTTTGCAATAAATTGACTCCACAAAACAACACTTAACTTAGAAAACATACTTAAAAAAACATGCTTAAGACATACATAAACACTATTTAAACAACTGTCAAAAAAAGCATCAAATGCAGAGGAAATATTATGGGTTTGAGATGAGATTTGAACAAATATGTTATCTATTATACCAAACATGATATCCATCAATATGTTGTTATTACGATATGATCTGCTTCATTTATAGAACGAGTTACTTTTTTATCAACTCACAAATGCAAGCAAAGTATAATATGAGAATTCAATTGAACTCTGAATTCAACCTCAAAATACGCTTTAGTTTTAAATAATAAATAATGCAGGAAAAAATTAAGAAAGACGTGACATAAACAACAACAATAATAATAATTTAATTGGATACAATAATATTAAGATAATAAAGGATATGGGCTAATGTTAAACTCCTTAAATGTGCAAATCCTATTTGAAAACAAACCATGTACGTAGATACTAGTTAGAAAAAATTCATTTTTTACTTATAAAAATGAAAGTAAAGGAAATAACCTTGTTACAACTAAATTAGAGAGTAGAACTGCATAAGGTAATACCTTAAAAGATGTTATAACAAATGCAAATTACTGTAATTTAGTAATCACAATGATCTGAATCATGATTTACAGAAGACAGCCACTAAAATGTCATTAAGTGCGACAGTAGCATAAAAAAAGAAAGAATGAATGAATAAATAATTGATGTTAAGTTGATGTTAACTAGGTTAATTAGGTTCACTAGGCAGGTTAGGGTAATTAGGCAAGTTTTTGTATAACAATGGTTTGTTCTGTAGACTATCAAAAACATATAAAGCTTAAAGGGGTTAAAAGCTTAAAGGGGTTAAAAATTTTGACCTTAAAATAGGTCTTACAAACTAAAAACTGTTTTTATTCTAGCCGAAATAAAACAATTAAGACTTTCTTCAGAAGAAAAAAAAATATCAGACATATTGTGAAAATTTCCTTGCTCTGTTAAACGTCATTTGGGAAATATAAAAAAAAAAAAAAAAGAAATTCAAAGGGGGGCTTTTTATTCTGACTTCAACTGTACTTTATGACAATTCATTTTAACAAATATTTAATTAGACACATTATGTGTGTTACATATAAGCCTTAAATGTATATAAAATAACTTATTTTTAAGTTTTAGTTAATACACACTGCAACATGGGACGACTCACCTTTGACCTACATGTATATTAGCTTGTTTGTATATGCAAAGCAGGCAAAACAGATGTATTATATTACTACTAATAGGTTAACACACACTCTCAATGCAAATGCATGTCACGTCACATACCTGCTGGTGCATGTAAAACACTAAGTTTACTGAAAATTCCTTTGGAATGCACAACTCAAGCAGAGTTTTGCAACATTTGTCCTGTACTGTACTGTATACAGTCATGCAAAAAAAAATGTATGCAATGAAACAAAATACCATTTGTTTCTTTGGATGTACTGGATTTATTTGAATCAAAATTATTTATTTCAAATGTCAAACATTCATCTATTCAAATGTCAATTTTTTTAAATGTATTTTTTTAGAGAACGCCAATTGGTCAGATTAACAAATGCTTTCATTTAATAAGACCACAAATCTGAGTAATTTCATAACTCAAGTAGGGATGTAACGATTCACTCAACTCAGGATTCAACACTGATCTCAATTTACATTATTTAATGATTTTTCCAACAAAAAGATTTAAGACCATTTAGAAATTAACAAGTACCTTTTCTCAAATATTGCACATTTTCTTGTAAGGGAAAAATGTTTATTGTCGAATAGCAAAATTGGTAAATAGAACTTTAAAACAAATATCAAATTAAACAATAAAAAAGATACGTTAATACAACAAAAATAAGTAACTATAACTTAAATAAAATAAAATAAACTTCGATTTTGTAAGCTTTCCTTAGCTTGAATATATATAACTGAATAACTAATGGCAAATATCAATGGTAAAAAATGATTTTTACCGTAAAAATGGTATGAGAAGCTGCGTCAGTCTTTTCTTAATTTAATAAATCACTTGCGCCTCAGAAGGCAATCCTGACAAGCAGTAAACATGCGGTGGCGTTTGAAGGCGTCAGATGCAGAGCACAGATGCTCTTGATTCTGGAGGTCATTAATAATATAATAACACTAATACTGAAATGGTTTAGGCATTTTAGAATGACGAAAAACAACATTTCAGGTGTTTTACAGTGTGCTCAGCCTGCTGGTTTATCCATTCGCACACATTTTTATCATCACATGATCCCTTATAACAACATCACATGAACTTTTTTAAAGCGCATACCGAAATTTGTGCGATAAAAGTGTTTTCATCCTAGCTTATGCGCATCTTCTCTTATTGAATAAAAAGTTGATCCTACTCAGTTATTTAAAAATATTTGAAATGCATTTTGGCGTTTCCATCAACCGTATTTTATGTGCATATGCAAAATGCACATAAAAATAGGTGGATGGAAACGTAGCTATTGAGAGAATGTGTTCATTATTTTGTTTCGATGGACAGTGATTTTACTTAAGACAAATAGTACAAAAGTGGCAAACACACTGCTTTAAACGTTGACAAATCTGTATATATGGCATGTATAGCTCTGGGGTCAGGAAGTTCTCAGATAACATCCTAAAATATTTATTTTTATGTTTTTTTAGGTTAATGTAGGTGTAGGTTACACAGGGCATTGTTAACTGCAGATGTCCTCTATTAAAAAAGAAAAAAAATAAATTCTGAATTTCTGAGATCAAGCCTCATTCAGGTATTAAAAAGTAATGAAAAAGTAACTCAAAAGTACCGTAACGCATTGCTTAGCCTATTATAAAAAGTAATTAAGTAACGCAACTAGTTACTTTTTTAGGGAGTAACTCAATATTGTGATGCATTACTTTCAACAGTAACTTTCTCCAACACTGTATATACTGTATATATATATATATATATATATATATATATATTTCTGTTGTTCTATATTAAAAAAGAAAAAAATTTCTATAT
>CAIGQZ010032598.1:319017-371364 GCA_903798205.1 Danio tinwini
ATATTAACTGAGTCTGTGAAAATAATAAAACTATTAATAATAACTGAGTATGTGATATTAATACAAATATTAATATTAACTGAGACTGAAAATAATTAAAATATTAATATTTACTAAGTCTGTGAAAATAATAAAATATTAATATTAACTGAGTCTGTGAAAATAATAAAACTATTAATATTACCAGTCTGAAAATAATAAAAACATATTAATATTAACTGAGTCTGAAAATAATAAAATATTAATATTAGCTGAGTCTGTGAAAATAATAAAATCATAATATAAACAGTCTGAAAATAATAATAAAATATTAATATTAAATGAGTCTGAAAATAATAAAATATTAATATTAACAGTCTGAAAATAATAATAAAATATTAATATTAACTGAGTCTGTGAAATTAATAAAATATTAATATTAACTGAGTTAGTGAAAATAATAAAATATTAATATTAACAGTCTGAAAATAATAATAAAATATTAATATTAAATGAGTCTGAAATTAATAAAATATTAATATTAACAGTCTGAAAATAATAATAAAATATTAATATTAACTGAGTCTGTGAAAATAATACAATATTAATATTAACAGTCTGATAAAAATACAATATTAATATTAACTGAGTTAGGGAAAATAATAAAAATATTAATATTAACTGAGTCTGTGAAAATAATAAAAATATTAATATTAACTGAGTCTGTGAAAATAATAAAAACTATTAATACTAACTGAGTCTGAAAATAATAAAAAATATTAAGATTTACTGAGTCTGTGAAAATAATAAACTATTAATATTAACAATCTGAAAATAATAAAAAAAATATTAACTGAGTCTGTGAAAATAATAATAATAATAATAACTGAGTCTGTGAAAATAATAAAATATTAATATTAACTGAGTCTGTGAAAATAATACAAATATTAATATTAACTGTAATGTTAAAACCATGTCAACAGCTGAAATCACAGTGAAATGAAGAGCTAAAATAAAACTTTGTCTCAGAATTGGATTTGGCCTGGTTTTCACACACTGGGTCACAAATTGTAATTTGTAAAAATTATGTAAATACAATGTAAGTGGATCACATTCCAATGTAGTATTACAGTATGATTTGTTTGTTAAGATTAAGTCCGACACATAAGCATTAACTTATTACATGAAACATTACATTTAATACAGTAATAAACATAACTTCCATGTAAAGAAAATAAAATAGTAAATTGCAACTTTCCATATTTTAAAATTAGAAATAGTCTATATAAAAACTTTACTAGGCAATGTTTGTAGCTAGTTTATGCATGTGCTGTTTACATGTTTGGATAGGTGTTACTGCAAAAATTGGTCATCCAAAGCCTGTTTTTGTGGCCCCCATGTGATGTGGCCCCCGCTGCAGTATGTGTCCCTTATTTTTTTTTTTGTATTAAAAGTGGTAACCCTAGTCCCAAGTGGCACACTATGCACTTATGCACTATGTACTTATGCACTTACACACTCAACAGCATAGTATATGTATGACGTGTCATCCTAAATGGAACACTAATGTTTTTTTACTAAGTGGAAATTCAAACTGTTTCCCAGATGATGAAACAAAAAACCAAACTACCAAATAATACCTGCCATAAGAATAACTGCATTCTCCATCGGGAGACACTATAATCACTCTCGTAGGAGAATTCTGCTTTCACAATCCAAAATAAATAAAGTTATCCAACATGTGCGCCCTATAGCTCGACCCCTTCCGCTACATGAGCAAAACTGCGGCCACTGAGTGCGTGAAGTGTCCAACATTACACATTTCATTTTACCCATTGAGTAAGTGCATCACCTGGGTAGTGCACAGTGGATTACAGTGCACTTATTCTTTTTAGAGTCTTCAGTGTGAACACACTACTTACACTATTTATACTACAAAATGGCATAGAATAGTGCATAAGTATGCAATTTGGGATGCACCTAATGTGTTTTATTCACACAAGACACACTATTCGTCTCCTAGTTAAACAGACACTTACTTTATGTAATTCGGGAGAAGCTGATCAATTAACATGTTGTAAATCTAGCAGGTTTAATTTCTCCACTACAGCGCATTTGTCAATATTTGCAGATAAGGGAAACAAGAAACAAATCATTCATTTATTTTTCTTCAGCTTAGTCCCTTTATTTATCAGGGGTCACCACAGCGGAATGAACCACCAACTTATCCAGCATATGTTTTACACAGCGGATGCCCTTCCGGCTGCAACCTAATACTGGGAAACATCCATACACACTCATTCACACACATAGACTACAGCCATTTTAGTTTATTCAATTCACCTATACCGAATGTCTTTGGACAGAACCAGCAACCTTCTTGAGCCACCGTGTCACCAAAAAACTAAACAATGAAAAACAATGTTTTGTAAATGTACACTAAAATGGAACTCTCAAAGGAGTTTTGCTAACTTTGTTTTTTTTCAGAATTGTTACTTCTTCTTTCTTAAAGTTGCAAACTTAAAGGCTTTTCATGCATTTTACATCCCACGATTCTAAACATTTACTTAGAAATCAGACTGTTTCTTGTCAGTGGGGACCATGATATTATGGTTCAATTATAGACCAGTATTTTGTGGGTGGGTTGGGTTATTTATTGGCGATTGTTATGATGTTTACATGTTAAAAATATTGTAGTTGTAGCAGTCGAACAAAATGTTGGACAGTATTTTTGGATAAAAAACTGGCATCAATAAATAGGTTCATTTTTAATCTTACATACATGCGGCATAATAATCATTGTATTGAACATATTTTGGACTGGTGTTTTACTGATTGGATAGATGGATGGATGTAAATGTAACATTCTTCTCTTTGAAATTCCCTAAAAGCAACTATATTATTTCTCAGGTAAAAGGAAGGAGCGACTGTTCCAGTTCTTGTATGAGATGCTGCAGACACCAGACATGCGAAGCTGCATTTGGTGGGTTCAGTCCAACAACGGGACGTTCCAGTTCTCATCGCAGAACAAGGAGAAGCTGGCAGAGATGTGGGGCAGACGAAAGGGTAACCGCAAGACCATGACCTACCAGAAGATGGCACGTGCCCTGCGAAACTATTCCAGAACAGGAGAGATCTGCAAAGTGAAACGGAAACTCACCTATCAGTTTACCGAGAGAACACTGAGAGGCCTGCAGAATAACTCACAGAGGTTCATTGGTAGTTAATGTGGTCTGTGCACAAATGTTTGTTTGTTTGTTTTTTTCTCAAGGTGGGAAAGTGTAAACAAATACTGCGTATTTTACAGAGGATGGTTTTCCCTTTTTAATGTTCATAATGCAATAAGGGTGTAAAAAAACACATATTTTCAAATTTTACATGGCTTAATTAAGGCTAAATTAATCTTTTTTTTTTTTACAATAACATGAAATTGTAAGAAGTTGAAGGTGATCTTTAAACTATGTTAATCTGAGGATTGTTGACCATTACACTACGTTATATGTAGTCATGAATCCGTTTGTTGTTGCTCTTTTTTTATATAAAATATGTGCCATTTTTGTGCTAATTTTACTTTTTTAATGGCATTAAAATGTTAATACTTGGTATTCTTGAATAAATTAATTTTAACTCACAGTTGTTTGTTTGTTTGTTTGTTTGTTTTTATTTAATATTTCTTAATATGACTCAACCAGACTAAGGTGTAGAGTTAGCATGGACACAGGGGACATATCCCCACTAATATTCACCAATTATTGAGTTGTTCTCACCAATAAATCCCCACCAAGAAAATAATGCTTTGTCAACTCTCGTTAGCCCGGATGTGCAGAAAGGGTTAAATCGCATTCTCCACCCATGTCCTTCTTTCCAAAACACATACAACATGAGAGGCTGTAGCTGTGTTTGGATGTTAAAAGTACCAAAACTGCAAGGAAATTTTCCAGCTCTATAAGTCTTATGATGTGCAAAGGAGTACGGCTATCACTTGAAAAAAATAATATAACAGGCTTTACTGTCCACGATTCAGGCATGGGTGACACATGAGTGTCAAAAGCAAATCTACACTTTTAAACCAAACTATTTAGTTCTGTCATTAAAGGGATAGTCTTCCCAAAAATGAAAACTCTGTCATCATTTAGGCTACTCTCCCTTAACTTGTGTCAAACATTTATGAGTTTCTCATTTCTGTTAAACACAAATGAAGATATTTTGAACACATATAATTGACTTATATAGTATTTGTTTATCCTATTATGGAAGTCAGAGTAGGTCAAGTTCCCAGCTTTCAAAATATCATCTTTTGTGCTCAACAGAAGAAACAAACTCATAAATGGTTTGGAACAACTTGAGGGTGAGTAAATAGTGAGTAAATTTTTATCGTTGGGTGAACTATCCCTTTAAACTGTAACTGAAAGATCGCTCTTTTACATACAATTTTCCTAAATCACATAATTTAAAAAAACAGTACAAGCTGATTGGTTTTTGCTGATTCTGCAACCAATGAGATTGTTTGTTCAACATTTCAAAAGTCTAGTTAAGTGTTTGCTGAAACCGTCCCCCTACCCTAGCACTACCCGTCTGGGTCTGCTACAGCAGCGGTTCTCAACCACTGGGTTGCGGACCCGTACTTGTCCGTTGCCAGGCCGTTCAAAAATCATTAATTATTTCAGTTTTATTTATTATCTAAGTCTGAACAATCTTTTATTTT
This sequence comes from Danio tinwini, assembly GCA_903798205.1. NCBI lineage: Eukaryota > Metazoa > Chordata > Actinopteri > Cypriniformes > Danionidae > Danio > Danio tinwini. Next base: position 323,702 of record CAIGQZ010032598.1, read on the forward strand.
GAAATATATTTTTTTTGAAAAATGACCATATTCTCTTGTTTAAATCTTAGTCATTTGAGCTGCCAAATTTTAATTCACAAGCAAAAAAAAACAGACGTCTATGAAAAGTTTCTTTCCTAAGAAAAAAAGGCCCAGTGAAGGAACCACAAACTGCCAAGGAATAGATCCACAACAAATCAGGTGAATCCACTATGCGTGTGCAAGAAAATCAACTGCTGGAGTTCGCAAGTGATGGCAGCCTTTTTAGGGGCAGTTTGCATATCGTGTCTTTTCTAGAGTTTGTGCAAGTTTGTTATTTGCAATGGTGTTGCGTGGCTTGTGCGTGCAAGCGGCGTGACGTGCTCGCGCCTTCCAGATGCAAGCAGTTGAATGAATTCCAGGAGAACACAACAAGAACAGACCGATCAGCTTCAGCTTGTATGGAATATATGCATTTTGGTAGACACTCAAACACTGCAGTGCTTTGTCATTTTTTTCCATAAATAAAACTTTTATCAGAGTGACAGCAATGTTTTGTCAGCTTGTCATCCTCTAAGAAAATGGTTGATGGTTGCCCAGAAACCTACGACCCCCCAAAACTACCAAAACCCCCACTCCAAAAAGGTTGAGGACCACTGTGCTACAGGACTCATGTAACCCCTATGGTCCAGCACCAGGTTGGAACTGGTGATTTTGGCTTTCAGTGGTATTTATAATTTTGACAAGGAAGCTAAAGGCTACGGCCTCTAAAGTCTGTCACTAGAGCACCTCTTCAGATCAAGGGAATAAGGTTTTTCTACACAGCATTCACCAGATGGCCTATGTTACACTCATATCTCTAATCCTCAGTCCTGTCCGGGTCATGGCACCAATATAACACCTACAGGCTGACACCTGCTCCATGCAAGGCTGAGGAAGTTAAACCTGCCACATCTGCTGAAACAGTTTTACCCTGCTGTCATTGAGCCTGCCCTGTATTCTTCTATAGCTGTTTGGTTTGTTTTAGCCAGCAAACTAGATATCAGTAAACTACAGTGGACAGTAAGGATTGTATATCGTCCACATCTGTCTGTGCATCTATTGGTACACATTAAAATCAACAGTGTAAAAAATGCAGTGTTAAATGTCAATAACTCCAAAAATGTTGAATTAACAATATACAGTGTTAACGACCGCACATTGACAGTGTGGTTGCACAGTGCAATATGATGTGATTTTCCTTTAACACTACAAGTGCAAAAGATTGCGACATACACCACACTGTCAGAAAAAAGGGTACGGTTGGGGTACATTTGTGAACACTTAGGGTACAAATGGTGAAGTTGTACCTTCAATGGTTCAAAGTAGCACCTTAAGATTACTTTAAGGGTAAAAAAATATGTTCCCAACTGTCAAGGGGTCCATGTTTGGGCCATTTATTTATTAATAAATAAAACAATTATAAAACGTAACAAAATAACACTGCCAAAATACAACTGGGAACAAATAATAGATTTAAAAGACCAAAAACTGGCCGTTAGATATACACAAGATGTATTAAATATCATGTTTTAACCACAATGGGGAGATTGAATCCAGCGGCATATCCGAGATGAACTAGCCGAAGTAAAGCTGCTGTCGGCGGGGGAGAGCATCAGGAAGCTCCCGCTGACAGAGTCCGCATTCACTGAAGCACATCTTCAAAGACGTGCTATCTTTGTAAATAAACTGCCGATTCGAGTTTAAAACAACTACATTCTCGCCTGAAATACTCTTAAAACTACATTTTGTGACACAATGGATGAGATTTTTTGCGGGTCTGGAGCGGGATATTATCCATTAACTTTCGCTTAGCACTAGCAGCCAGCAAATTTGAATTCGTGTCGTCCAATAGGATTTTTGCCCGCGCTGTGCATTCATAATAAATGAACGCTGTGCGACGGTTATTCTCCCTTAACCTAGCTGTTTGACTGCTGTACTGACGTTCCCGACGGAAGATCTTCTTGTAGGACTCGAAGAAGCTGGAATACGCTCGTGAAGACGAAGCAGAGACATTTGCAGGTAAATTTAATGTTAATATAATAACTTATTGTGAATATCCATTGGGTCATATTCAATTCATGTTTAACGTTACTTTGCATTGTGTGTGTAGTTAAGCCTATCGTTGAGTTACCTTGCGCGTGAGGGGACCATTTTGTAAGGTTAGCCAGAAATGAAGATATGATTTTTTCACACATGACCTTGAGACAGCGGTGAAACGTCCAGAGAAACAGTTCAAACACATTTTGTTTTGTTTGGATAATGTTAAGCTCACTCGGCCACTGTATTAGTTGCATATTTATAAATTCGGAATTTCCTCAATGTTGGTAAGCTAACGTTTATGCTAACGTCCATGTTCACTCCAGACAGGAGTGAACACCTGTCCCTTTTATGTCTGAAACAATATTACGTTAGTTTATGCATATTACCCAACCAATGTTGAGTTATACCAGTTTTATTTTGCAACGTTACATATTTAAATTGTACGTAACGGTATAAACGCATGTCCAAGAGAGTCCTAATCATCTGTCGTGTCAGATCCAGGTGCAGGTCATTTATCAAACCTTTGAGTTGCATATTTAAAAGTTTTTAGTGTTAACCTCAAGCTCACACAGATCATGATTTTTTTTTTCTTTCAGAAAATGAAGTGGACGAGTAAGCAATAGAGTGTAATAACGTAAGTAAAATCATTCATTACATTTAGTAATTTGACTTTCACCACTGAATTCATTGTGCAGTCTTAAATTTAATCTCTTTTTTCCATAAAACTGTTAGGTGAAGTGTTTTAAAGTTGAATTTTTAATTTATTATGGACTTCTATTTGATCCAATAGAGGGATCTTTTGAGGGTAATGCGAATGTCCTGCATATCCAGTACAATAAGGTTTGTGACGCTTTATTAAAAACACCCTTGTCAGTGAGATCACACATTTTAAATCAGTTGTCAATTTAAATTAAAAGTTTAATGTCAATATAAGCCAAACTATAGGATCAAATTATAATTTACAGTTATGACTTTTTAAAAACATTTTTATTTTCAAAGCTTTGTGGTAAACGTGCATTCAAGCTTACAACTATTTGTACAGTGATAAATAAAAGGAAATGGCAGCAAAGAATATTAGATAATGTTTTTAGTTAAAGCGAATCACTAATTTCCTTTTTGTTTATTTTCAGTCGTGGTAAACCTGACCGAGTGCATTCATCAACCATCTCCAACCAAGTCAGAGCTTCAAGGACAGCTTTACCAGTATTGTGCTAAAGGTACCTGAGCTTGATTAAGAAAAAAACATCTCCATTGGCCAAAGTCTACAAAAAGCAAGAGAAGTTTGCAAATGATCTAACAGGTATTGACATAAAACTTACATAATTATAATTTTGCTCGATCAAACCCTTCTTTCTTGGATGGGATCATTAAGTGCCTTTTCAAGCTGCATTTAGCAAGTTCAAACTCATGGACCTTATATATAAACCCTTTATGTAGATAACATTTCTCAATTAAAAAAAAATATGTTATTTATAAAAATACATCAATATCTGTTATTCAGCATGTGCTAATATTTCCAGTAATTTTTTCTTTATTTTAAAAACAGGTCCTTAATGTTATTAAATTATTTAAAAGTATTCAATTCATCTTTATTTGTATAGCGCTTATACAATGTAGATTGTGTCAAAGCAGCTTCACATGGAAGTTTATAGTGAATATTCAGTACTTCATTATTTGTTTTTATTTGATTTTATTTTGCAATAGATTCTAATTTTCGTGCAGCTCTAATTCGGCTCCCCCATATTTTTAAAGAGAAAGTGATTGCTTACAGTAATTACACTGGGAGAGTTTTGGAAACTGTTGGTTAAACACTTTGTAATACTCTGATAGATGTTATGCATTTCTGACAGATTTTGCACTGTTTAGTGACGTCCTTTTTTTCTTTTCACAGTGGGATAATGATGATGCTCCATACCCAACTCTCCAGATGGTAGGAAGTCCTCTGCAAAGTGTAGGAGAATAGGAGTTAAAAGGCATTATTGCATCCTTCGCTGTTTACTGTGTTTTTTAACTTGGCTTATCCACGCAACATAAAGAATGCAAAGGATGAACTACAGCAACTCCCCAAGATGGAGCAACAATTTGAATTTCAACATCAGCAACAATTTAAAGATGGAAATCCAAAATTACAATCCAAACAACTCAGTGCAGCTATCAGAGAGAAATTGTACTGCTGGGTCTGCATCAAACAGCAATGTTTGGATCTGGACTGTTTTAAACTATCAGCTGTAGACATTTCAATAACATTGCCCAAATCAACTGAGAAGCACAAGATGAAACAATGCTAAGAATTTTCTCTGCCCAACATCCTTGATGAGATTGACACATTCAGGGTTTTAAATTGGACTGTTGACGTGTGCATGTGTGACGGCTAATGGAGAAGAAATTACTCTTACTTAATGAAATACATTTTAAATGTCAATACTGAACTGTTTTCTGTGTTTCTGTTTTCTGTAATTCATATTTCCATGCAAATACAGTAAGAGTTGACTTTGAATGAGGTGTTATAAACCAAGACAGACGGACTTTCAGGCCCTTGAAACATACTCTGCTGATAAACTGTTTATTAGGAATGTTTAGAAATTTTAAATCAAATGTGTAATATTGTTTGGTCAAATGTGTTTTTGAGATCTAAAGTTATGAAGGGTATAAGTGACTCTTAATGAAATGTTCCAATTTACTGCTGGAAAGAGATTGCTTTGAGATTCTTGATGCTTTTAGAAAATGTAGAATGCAGTGCACTAGCAAAACTGTACTTCACGAGGTCTAGTGCTGTTTTGAAAAAATTACTTTGTTAAATTAGTAAAAATGCTCAGTGAAATGGAATGTATGTACTGATGTTGAAAAAAATGCTAGTATTAAGCTTTTTTACTGTTTCATAAAATGTTTCAAAACGTTTAAGCAACTATTTTTTTTAAGTTTATGCATCTGGTATGACATTGTGAGCTTAACATTCATCCTCTGAAAAGGTGACAATGTAATTGTTTTAAATCTTTAAATGCGTTTGTGATAAAATGTTAAAGGTATAAAGTTACAGTTATCGTGCAGTTTGTACTCATGGAAAAAGATTGCTTTTTATTTTAAAATTATGTTTAAATATTCATCCTGTAAAAAATGTTGATATTTAATGTTTAATAAATGTGATAAATTAAATTTAATGTGCTGTGTATGTTCTGACAGTGCACAGAACAGTGTAAAAATTAATGTTACACTGATAGGAGTACTTTCTTGATGACACTTGTAGCGTAATAACAACACTAGTGGGTGTTAAATGGCCCTAAGTGTAAAACTTTGATAACTATAGTAAGTGTAACATTCTACACTGTGAGTGTATTTATTCAGCACTTTAAAGTGCCAATATTACACTGCAAATTTAACACTAGCGTAATAACAACACTAGTGGGTGTTAAATGCCCCTAAGTGTAAAACTTTGACAACTATAGTAAGTGTACATTCTACACTGTGAGTGTATTTATTCAGCACTTTAAAGTGCCAATATTACACTGCAAATTTAACACTACACACGGTGTACTTTTAACACTTGATAGATTGGGACCATATATGACCTACAGTAGTGTTAAAATCAACACTTTAAGTGTTAAATTGACACTACTTATTTTACTGTGTATTTGCAAATTTTCATAATTGAGGAAGATTTATTGACACGCGCACCTTAAAGATTACAGTAGACAACCCACTAGATTGTGTCATTCGCCAGTTAGAAAAGTTTATAGTACTTTATAATACTACAATTCCAATTGAAAAAAAAACTATTATATCTAGCATGTTTTCAGCTGTGTAGGCAAAACAACACAAAGCAAAATGGGTCAAGACATAATTTTTTTATTATTATTAAGTAATGGAGGCCAGCTAGTAAGTGCAGTGCAGGTAATCCTCAAAGCAGTGTTCTTTAATCCCCTTGTTAGAGCATTTACCTCCCATGGAGGAAGGAATTACCAGGTTGATCCTCACTTGAAGTGAGAGGGGTAAATGTAGGACTTCTTTTCGTCCTACCTCTGTATAATGGATATAATAAAAATTCATATTCTAGACTGTTGTAAACACACTTAAGATGTTTGATGACACTGTGGATTAAAGGTAGTAATGACGTAAATAATTATAAATTTTTTGCATAGATTATTTTTATTCTGTTTATAAGGCCTCAATGTATCATCAAGGTCACGGGTGTTAATTTTGTTTTGACTATATGATTTGTTGTATGCTCAAAATGCCATAACCTTTCAATTTCACTTTATGTTTTACCAAAGACTATTGTTTCAGCTGAAATATTCTCTTAAAGTTCTAATGAAGAAAAATGTCACCTACATCAAATGTATTTTTTTTGTTTGTTTGTTTTTTGGCCAAACAATGCTTTTCTTACTTAGATTTTTTGTCTTGTTTCTAGTCCAAATATCTAAAAATTATTATATCAAGAAAAATTTTCTTGGCAAGCAAAAAATATTGTCTTGTTTTAAGAAATAATATGCCAATATTAAGTCAGTTTTTCCCTAAAACAAGCTAAATAATCTTGTTTTTCCTTTCGACAAGAATACTTTGCTTAGCCCATTGGCAGATTATTTTGCTTGCTTTAAGGAAAAACTCAATTTATCTTAATATTGGCATGTTATTTCTTAAAACAAGACTATATGTTTTGGGTCACACTCTACAATAAGGTTCATTAGTTAATGTTAATTTATGCATTTACTAACATGAACAAACAATGAACAATACATTTACTACACATTTGTTCATGATAATTAACGTTAGTTATTGAAAATACAGTTGTTCATTGTTAGTTCATGTTAATTCACGGTGCATTAACTACACAGCAAAATCCTTAGAGTAAAATGTACTCAGTTCAGAGAACATTTGGTCCCTCTCTAAATTGAGTAAAACTTACTCAGCAGCAGAGTTAAAGTTAATGAGACAATGAAGGGATTAATTAAGTAATGATTGAGCACTGATGATAAACACCTGCTGCTAATAAGCAGAAACAGAGAAAAGAAACATAAAACTACAACTGACTTCAGTCACAGTCGTAGATAAAATAAACTGAAATAAAACACATCAAATCTCTAAAAATTTCAGCAGAGGATCATAAAGCAACTTCACAAACAGCAGCTTTACTTATTATCAACCTGTTTGGCCTTACTTCTGCCACACAAAATTCCATATAGTGATATTATTAAGAACTAAGTAATTTTTTACAATAACAATAAAAAAACACCACTTGTGTTTTAAGCTGTCACCATTGAGGAGAACAGTAGTTGCTTTACTTGGACTCTGACTCGATTTTTAATGTTATTTTCTCTTTGTTTGCCAGATAGTGTATTGTGGCAAATATTGTATAAAGAGAGCAATTGTGCTCTGGATAATTGATTCTGTGGTGAGCTAGTCACTGGTCAAATCAGTAAAATTGTTTTTGACCTATTAAGTCTGAATAGGGTTTTATTACAAAAGTAGCACTGTATCAAGAAAATGGAACTCAGCAATACTTTTATCAGATCATAAAACACATTGAACATCTGAAACACTCAAAACACAGAGACATAAAGAATCAGCATATGCTTCTCAACTATGGTGAGTTTTTTTTTTCCTACAGTGCATGCTGGGAACTATGGATAAATGTTAGCAGACACTGCAGCTAAAAAAGTACAAAATCTCTAACCACTGTTGAGATAGATACGCTGATTATTGATGTTTGTGTCTCTAAAGTGATTCAGATGCTCAATGTGTTTTAAAAATTTATAAAACCACAGTTGAGGTCCATTCACTTGAAAAACACTGAATTTCGTTTCTTACATGATAAACCATCATTTAAACATAATTTACAAAGTCAAACATAATCTCATACTGTAACTCTTATCAAAAGTAAGAATCAATACAAGATCAGTCAACCTGATCATATTTGCTCGCTTTATATTTGTTATAGCAAGCTAAGAAAAGTCAACATGAGAAATCGAGTCAAAGAGCCCAAGTAAATCAACCACTTTTCTCTTTTCACTTTTAAGTGTTGTTCATAATTAGTTCAAGTTAGTAAATGCATTAACTAATGAACCTTATTGTAAAGTGTTACCATGTTTTGCTTGTCCAGAAAATTCTTCTTGATTTAAGAATTTTTAGATATTTGGACTAGAAACAAGATGAAAAATCTAAGTAAAAAAACATTTTTTGCAATGTTTAAAGCACACATCTACCACTGCTTTGTCAATATGCTTACAAAAGAATTCGTTCTGTAAATATTGTGGCGTTAAATGCAGTGGTGTAAAGTAAGAAATTACAAATACTCAAACTACTGTAATTGAGTAGTTTTTTTTCAGGAATTGAATAAAGGAATTGAAAGGAATTGAATAATAGGTAATTTGCAAAGTAATTTTAGAAATGTGTACATTTACTTTCACTTAAGCAGAGATGGCAAAAGTACACACATCCTTTACTTAAGTAGAAGTACAGATACTCATGTTTAAAATGACTTTGGTAAAAGTAGAAGTACTGACTACACTTTTGTACTTAAGTAAAAGTAAACACGGCCTCAAAAATGTACAAAAGTAAAAATTTTCATTTCAACCACAGTCCAAAGACATGCGGTGTGGGTGAATAATAGGTAACTAAATTGCCAGTAGTGTATAAGTGTGTGTGTGTGTGTTAGTGTGTGTGTGAATGTGAGTGTGAGTGTGTATGGGTATTCCCAGTACTGGGTTGCAGCTGGAAGGGTATCGCTGTGTAAAACATATGCTGGGATAATTGGCGGTTTATTCTACTGTGGCAACCCCTGGTAAATCAGGAACTAAGCTGAAAGATAGTGAGTAAGGATAAGAAAGTAACTAGACCTCACATCCTATTGATAGATTAATATAAACAAATTCATCCATTCATTCATTTTCTTCCGGGGTCACCACAGCAGAATGAATCGCCAATTTATCCAGCACATGTTTTACGCAGCAGATGCCCTTCCAGCTGCAACCCATCTTTGGGAAACATCCATACACACTCATTCACACTCATACACTACGGATATTTTAGCCTATACCTAATTCACCTGTACTGCATGCTTTGGACTTTGGGGTAAACTCCTGGAGGAAACTCACGTGAACGCAGGGAGAACATGCTCCACACAGAAAATGTCAACTGACCCAGCTGAGGCTTGAACCAGCAACCTTCTTGCTGTGAGGCAACAGCACAACCTACTACGCCACTGCGTCAACATAAACTAATTTACATTTCCAATTTTTATGTAAAATGTTTGTTATCAAATTTATAAAAGTAGCCAAGCAGCATCAAACCCTGCAATATAGCTTAACAACACTGCCTAAAAAGTCAACCCATGTATCATCATCCTGATGCAAACTCAGCATTCATCATGTAGTTTTCATGTTCATACACTCTAAAAAATATTTTTGTAGACCTATCTATCTTTATAAATAATGTCTTACATTTTACACTGAATTCTGTGCAAAATATATAGATTTATTTATTTTTTGCTAAAATAAATTATTATCAAATTTGACTGCAAACCTTTTTTTTTGCATCAGGCTAAAGCTTCTTCTCTTCAAAAGAGAAACTCTCCTATATAACTCGCTATTTCAGTGTTTGTTTTTTTTCAGGGTATTGTGGTTATTTTATTTCATGCATAAACATTAATTCTATTACAGTTTTTTCAGTGGCTTTGGTCCATTTCTCAGATCGGAATTGAAATTCTCAAAACCCCTGTTCAATCTTCAGATCATCATTGTGTCACTTGTGCACATCAGAAAAGCAGGTTCTCATTATTTTGTACATCCATGCAAATGATTATGTGCAATTGTCTGATGTTTCCTATATTATCAGTTGCTTATGTCATGTTGATCAACATGTATTATTTTTATCTCTGTCTGAATAGTCTCACCGCCACAACATTTAATATCTTGTTTATGACTTAAGTCTTTACATGGAAAATGGCTAAGGAAGTTGACAGACTATTTAGTCATAATGCGTTTTTCATACATTTCCATTAGACTTTTTGTTCTGCATCTGTCTACAGTTTGTCAATTTCTCCAAGGTGAATCTTGATTTTTTCTAAAGAAGGTCTGAAAGGAGGTTGTCCTATGGTCACATTTTTACTTTTTTTTTTCTTTGTTCTATGCAGTGCTGTTATTTTCTTTCTGTATCACAATGACATGATCTGGCAACAAATTACAGTACAAACAGCCAAAAAAATAGTACCATAGTTTACACCAGAACAGCCCTCCAGAGTACACTGTTATTGACAACATGACTACTAAGTAATTTGACTATCTTATCTATACACAATGACAAAATAACTTGTCTTACTGACGCCACTAACATGTTCACTGACACAGAAATGTAGTTTTGAGAGATGAACTAAGGATTATAAGCAGGAGACTGGCTTTTGTAGGTAATCCATGGTGTTTTGCTTTTTATATGTGTTGTTTTAAGAAATGCACTTAGGCCTAGTGTTTTTGCAAATTTCACTTCTGATCTGAGAAATGTGCCAAAGTGACTGAGAAAAACTGTAATAAATTTATTCTATGCTAAAAGCAACATACACAGGCGTGACTACAACCTACAAAACATTTGCATGAGCTTTTTTTCAAGTGATAAATTCAGGATCTTTTGCATTATATTTTTATTCATAAATTGCCCAGTATAGTTACTTTTGTTGTAAAATATTTGTTAAAAATAATAAATTAAAGACAGCAGTATAGGCCTATGTAAAATCATATAGTCAATAAAAAAAAAAAAAAACACATAAATTCTGTATTAGGAAATATGAACTCATCAGAAATAAAAGAAACAAACCGCAATGGATTGTTTTAGTACTAAATGTACAAATCTTTACAAAAAAAGCACTATTTTTTGCGGTATTAGAATGAAAGCCCGTGCAGTATGATCGGAAGTGGACAAAAGGCTTAAGCATTTAAACGGCATGTTTTAAAACTGCAATGTGTCTCTCTTGTTCACCAGTGATCCGATCGAGCAAAAGGTGTCTTATTAGGCTACTCTGTAAACAGGGCAGCATCAGTCATGTTTAATTCTCCGACTCCCTCTGTCACATCTGCTTAGTCATCCTAGCCTTTCTCATAGTAATCTTCAAACTAGCCCATGTACGGTGCACGATAGTTTTTAAAGGGCACCTATTTTACCCCTTTTTTAAGATGTAATATTAATATTATGGTTCTTCTGAGTGTGCCAGTTTAGGTTCAGTTCAAAACACAATTCAGATTTTTTTATTATGATGTGTTAAAAAGTGCCATTTTGGGGGCGTGTACACAGTTTGCTGTTTTAGGGGCGTGTTGCTTCACATGAAAATTAGTTTCGACTTCCCGCCCAACTTAACAAGGGGGCGGAGCCAAGTGCTCCCCCGCTTTGTGCATTGCAATAGACAGGCAGACAGAGAGAAGCAACATGAGTGAGAGTACAAGCCAGCTGTACATGTACGACTCAGACACAAACCAAGCAGAGAATACCAAATCATTTGTGTCTTTGTAGAGTTTTACAGCCAACTGTGTCCTAGTTTAAAGCTCCGAGCTTGTAGCCTACACTGAGACTAATAAAGCACACTGAATTAACTTTGAAGGGCATCACACACCGGATGCACCGCGACACGGCGCGCACATGACAGTTGGAAGTATCGCACACTAGCAGCGTCGGTGTGTCACCTGTTAGAAACTTTTGTTTATAATTCAGAAATGCATGCCGCTGCATGGCGCGACGCTGCGTGTCACCGAGCCGCGCTTCTGGTGTACGACCTGCTTGAGGCTATAACTAAAGGGCGTCATACACCATGACGCAGCACACCAGACGCGCACATTCGCATGTTATTTAAAATGAAACTATTCAGCTAACGCTCTGTGGCGCGGCAGAAATATAAACAGTGTCCTGAGCAGGGCCAGCGCGTCCATTTTAGCGACCTAGGCGGCAGAATAGTGAGCGAACCCCCCAGTCCTCACTTTGATGAAATGCATGGCGCTGCGCGTCGTTAGTTCATTATTTCCAATGGAGGGACGAGCACGTGAGGCAGCGCGCTCGCACTTTCCAGCTGCACCTAGTTAAGATGACAGGGAGCTTCTGTGACCGCGGGAAATGCAAACGGCTGAAGTTTAAGGAAGACACAATGAAAAGTACACATGTATGCAAACACACCAAAACTTACAAACACTGGCGGCAAGGAGAGCAATAACGTGGTGAATGTTGAGCCCAATGAGCCTTACATCTAAAAATAGAGCAAGGGTGTTTCTTTGGTGACGTCGCTTTGACTCACACGCTAAAAATGGTGGACGTGAAACAACATACTGAGGATATGGTAATGGCCACCTGTCAATCAATATTGGTGGGCGGGGGGACCGCACTCCTACGTCAAGTTGCAGTCGATCTTAAAACCGCTCCAATTGGTCCACCGTTTTTATGTTGTTAAATTGAAAAAAAAGGACTGAGTGTGTTTATATCACCCCAATATGACAGTATATACACTATACCTACACATATGTCTGTCCAAACAGCTTGAAAAGAAGATTTTTCACCATAGGTGCCCTTTAAAAAGCCACGCGCTGTAGTACGCAGGCGCGCAATGAGGAAAAATTAATTGATTGTATCAAAAAGGCGCTTATATTATTGCGCAGTGACAAGAAATAATATAGATTGCGCCACCAAACATGAAAGTAACGACCGAGGTTTAAAAAAATATAAGGTCTAGACAGCACAGATATTTGTGTAAAAATGTAATAAGTAAAAGTAAAAAGTTGTCAAAAAAAAATAAGTAGCGGAGTAAAGTAATGATACAAGAAAAATCTACTTAAGTACAGTAATGAAGTATTTGTACTTCGTTACTTTATATCTCTGCACTTGAGTACATTTTTAGTGCCGCATTGGTTCTTTTACTCCACTATTTCAACCTGCAGTCACTACTTTATTTTTTCTTGTCTATGGGGATTAGAAAAATCTGTCCTGTGATTTCTGTCCAATCGAATTGCTCGTAGAAGGTAAATTGCATCATAATAAAATACCTCTAGACATGGCGATTGATAATTGCAACAAACTGTTTGGAAGCATTAAAAAGTGTCCATGAAGATGTCCAAAAATTGTACATGCTTGACCCAGAGACTGTTTAGATGCATGTCACTGATGAGAAAAAGACAGATGTTTGATGTATGATGACCGGAATGGCCTTAAATACCCACAAGGGCACAAGATTATTTTTGTCCCAATATGTCATGGGGACGTTGCATTTTGTTTGAAAATTAAAGTCGGGTTGAAGTTAAACCCAAAGTCTTTCTTAAAATCAACTAAATATCAATGTCTTATGATGTTACAGCTTGACTTTTTGTGGACGTTACCACTATGACGTCTATCAGATGTTGGATCTTATGGCCCGTTTCCACTGAGTGGTACGGTACGGATCGGTTCGGTACGCTTTTATGGCCGTTTCCACGGTCAAAAGCATACCGAACCAATCCGTACCGTACCACTTTTTCGGCACCCTTTCGAAAGGATACCAAAGAAGAGAAAGGGTACTAAAAGGTGGAGCTACACGTGCAGCTGAACGCTGATTGGTTTACAGAGATACGTCACGATCTCATGGAGCTAGCCAGAATCAAAACAATGGAGCTGCCATGTTTTTAAATGCACAGCCGAGACAACTATATGCATTATAATAACGATACATGGATGACTCGGGCTCAAAACAAACCTTGTCGTTGTCTTGATGAACAGCCACAAAGCCAAGAATCTGCCATGTCCTGTTGTTGTTTTATAAGGTCATCTAAAAGTCTAAAAGTGCGAGCGGTTTTTCGCTTCCTCCATGGAGTCCGCGATCGCGTCAAGATTTGATATAACGAACTTCTTGAGCTGACAATAATAACGTGTGTGTGTGATTAATGAAGCGTCTTCGACATCTGATCCATTCAGAAAAAAAAAGGACAAACGCCAGAGTGAAGTGCGGAAAAAAGGAGAAGCCCGACAGGATTACAAGGATTCCCGACAGGAGCAAATAGCTTCAGCAACCTGAACAATCTGCCATGTTTATCATCACCTTTTGGACTATTATGAACTCGGAATGTCGGATATTCTCTCAAACAGAGGCTACATGTGCTGCTGAAGATTACAGACACAGATGAGAGGTTAGCTCTAACTGTGGGCTACTGTATATGTTGCGTGTTGTTTCTGAACTGAAATAAGGACTAAATGTATGCTGTGTGTAGTTTTTCTGTAATTAGTAACATATCAGAGACTGTAAGGGTCTGTATGTGTTCATATATGTTGCATTTATTTATTTATTTTATATAATTGCAGAAGGCTGTAACACTGTCATTGATCTGCAGTTATAATCAAATCATGTTCATAAAAAATGTTAGTAATACACATTTATAAAGAAGTATTAATATGTTTAAAGCATCTGTTTTGTTAGAAGAGCTTCTCATATAATGTGAACGACCTGTACAGCTTTACTGTAGACATTTATTCGAGCAAGAATGACGTTGACTGAAACTCTCTGTAGTACACCACGCCCACCAAAAGTGTACCCTTTGTAGTGGAAATGCAAGCCTGATAAAGGTGACCCGTACCGACCCGAACTGTACCGTACTGTACCACTCAGTGAAAACGAGCCATTAGTTGCCATAGCTGATGAATAAATATCAGTATTTGTTGCCAATATGATGTTGGCTCGACATTGGATTTTGGTCACTTTCTAACACAAACTAAAATCAACCAAATATCAACGTCATTTGTTGTTGTTATTGGACATCAAATTGACGTTATACTTAGATGCTGGCTAGACGTTGAATTTTGGTCACCGGACATTACAACCTAATTCTAACCTAATATTAACGTCTTGTGGCATTGTGTGCCTGCTGGGCAATAACTAAATGCACTACAGAATATTACATTTACACACTCACACCCACAAATTACATGTAAATGCATCAGCTTTTTACAGCTTAATCTTCACTACTCACTACTCTTGAGTACTTTTGAAAGGTCTACATTTAACTGATACTTTGAGTAATATTTACAACAAATAATCTGATACTCTTTTACTCTGCGTGCACTACATTTTTAGGCAAGTAATGGTAGGTTTACTTGAGTATGATTTTTCAGTACTCAGTCCACCACTAATTAAATGTTTATCATTCATATTATTTCCCTGGATTTTTCATTCTGCAATAAAGCTGACCATTTGATTTTTTTTTTTTTTTTTTTTTGTTTAACAGCCTCTTAAATTCTTACGCTGATAAGTCTTATCACTAGGAGCTCATGATGATATGATTATATATCTTGACAAAGGTCTGCACTTCATCTGATGGCAGTTTACCACAAGCTCACCATGTACATATTCACGCACATATGGCCACATATGCAAAGCATGTGTACTCTGGAAAACCGCCACTACAACAGAACTGTTAATGATTGTTGAATGGGCAAGATGTTGTGTGTATCGTATGTCAGTGGCTTGTTATTGAAACCACACAAACTGTTACAAGTGTTGTTTAATTTCTTACACCTTAAAATATTAATTTACAGCAATTTTTATCTGCATTACAAAAAGGCAACTTTCTGTTTGCATGGCTGTTGTATGAAACCATTATTACATTCACAATCATGTTGAGGTATTATTTTAACCAAAAATGGAAACTTTTCATTTTGGGGGTGTTTTAGTTAGGATACAATAGAATCGCCTCATCGATTACTATATGAGAGATGCAGCTGTGTCCCACTGTATTGATCATGGTTACCTGTCAGTCAATATAGGACCTGCTGCTGTCAGTGATACAAAGTTCTGAACACTGACCAGCAGATCGAGTAAGTGAAGTTTTAATGATACCCCTATAATAGAGAAAAACTTTCTCACAGGTAAATAAATTGTGTTTGGTGCCTACTCTTCTTGTTCTTCTGACCCAGAGTATTCAATTAAATGGTGTGAGTATCACCAGGGGCAAAGCCAATGAGAGGAGGCTGCTGTGATTTTACAGAGTGAACGCTCCAACAGAAAACATTTTTTACAGCAGGTTCTCACCTATAGTAATAAATGTTTATTGCTGCACAAAAAGTAGGCAGTTTATACTAGGTAGTATTTAGTACAGTGGTTCCCAACCTTTTCCCCCAGGAGCCCCCTAATTTAACATTCAAAATCATCTGCGCAAAGATCTTTATTTTTTACACAAAACAAAACCTACACTTCATGCTGAGTATCTGTGAGACTAATGTTAAATATTGTTAATGCTGGACAGGTCTATGTTTAACCGCTGTTGTACTACAGTGCTGTTGAATTCTTATTCTGATTGACATTCTAAAGTGTGCAGTTATTTTTTTTATAAAGAGAGTTAAAGTAGTGCCAGGTAGGTCCTGACCTCAATGCAGCTCCAATTCACTCTATTTTGTTGAATTACTAGAAAATATACCCAGAAAACATGATTGTGCAGGGTACATGATAGCTTTTTTGTGCACTGCAGACTAAGGGAAGCCCACATCAAAATCTAAACAGGCTCAGTGTGGGCAAGCCCAAGTATAGTCCACAGCTGTGGGCTAGACCATCACTAGCAGTCCACATTAATCCAATTCAGGCCCAGAGGAGTGCCCTTAAAAGTTTTCCCAATGATCTTTAATGGCAGGCCTTTTCTAGTCACCAAGAAGACCTCACTACCCAGCAAGCACAGGATGTCAACATGACGTCAGATTGACATTGTACCCCAATGTCATGGGGCATCACATTTATTTGGAAATGAAAATCGGGTTGACATCAGAAGCCAACGTCAATGTCCAACATCAGACTTATGTTGCATTTTGGTCACTTTCCAATGCAACCTAAACAACACCCTACAACTTGAAATTGTGTGGACGTTACCACTATGACATCTATTAGACATTGGAGTTTGGTTGCCATACCTAATGAATAAATGTCAGGTTTGACGTTAACATGATGTTGGATTTTGGTCACTTTCCAACACAACCTAAAATCAACAAAATATCATCACTTCACGTCGTTATTGGACATTAAAATAACATTGTCCTTAGATGTCGGTGACCTAAATCTAACCTAATATTAATGTCTTATGATGTTGTGTGTTTGCTGGGTAGATTCACCCTGGCGCTGGATGGGCAGGCCCCACTTTGAAGATTTGAAATGTTTGCTTCCTCGATTTTTGTACGATAAATGACACTGCCGAGACATGTTTTATTATGCTGTCAGTCCATTTTATTCCTCTTAATATTTTAATGTGTGTATGTCTTCAAGAACAGTGTGGACGAATACCAATCACATGAAAAGGAAGCAGGAAACATTGTACAAAGAAAGAAACATGGCCACACAAGTGGGCTAAAATAGCTTCTAAACGTCTCTGGATAGTGGAGTTTCATTTGTCTGGACGTATATCAAGAATTTAGGAAGGAGGATTCAAACACAGAATAAGTGCAGGGGGGGGGGGTTTGTTTGACAAAAGGATGGTGAAATAAGGGTTAAGTGAAGAACAGTTAAATAGGTTATGGATGAGGTAGTGTAGGTGCAGACGGATAAAAGGGGTAGTGCTGTAGATTTCTGGATGGCGCTGTCAGAAGTCACAGTATGCAGTATAAGTCAAGAGGCACTGCATGCCAGAGATACTGGAGAGTAGTCATCTCACAAAAATAACTCAGAGTTCCCCTTTGGTAGGGAAACTCCAATGCTATATGAAAACTTCCACTATGGGGATTTCGTCAGAATCCAATCATCTGAAAGAGTATATAAACAGGCCAATGAAACGCCAGTGAGTTGGCAGAGTCAGCATGCACAGCTTGCACTACTGACAATCAATTTGGAAATATAAGCGCAGCGCGTACCAAGCTGAAGCATCCTTTTCGCTTCAGATCCTTTCACAAAGCTTCTGAGAGAGTTGATGATGGTTCCTCCTGTTTCTACAGAGAGAGAGAACGAGAAAGCAATCTCCCGGTCCAGAGTGTGTGATATGCGGCGGTCCTCCAGAGCAGTCCTCCAGAGCGGTATGTATTGTTGTGACTTTTCTAAAAGAGCAACACGGTCGTGCAGCGCATCTTTTTTAAGACGTCACTCCGACTGTGCATTTCTGGATGTGTTGGTTTCCTGTCCCCGGATGATGGGCACGTTTTATGTCTGGGGTTCCAGCAAGTTATTGCGGTGCTCGCGGGCAGTGCATGCCATCATTGCGGTGGCATGTCTGTTGCACAGTTAAGATTGCGGCTCGCTTATGCAAAAAGGTTACTCGACCCAGTTGTCCCCTGCTCTGCGGTGGGCACTCGGACAGATATGAGGGTTACAGTGTGAGTAAATCCGCCACCCTCGGGCTTGCAGACCCCTCGCTCGTCCACGCACTCCATCCAAGCTTTGAATGATAAAAGCGCTCTGTCCTCAGATGGTCGCCCTCTCACTTGATGACACCGAGGGTCAGATGTCCATCGCTGCATCGGAGGATGGACTGTCATTGTCTGATGAAGGATTCAAACCCGCTCCCTCCCTCTGGGGTAGTGAGTGCGGCGTCGGAACTAGAAAGCAGACATGACAACCATGCTTTCCTGGGCTGCTTCGGCCGTGGGCCTGGAAATGGTTTATCCCTTAGCCTCGCGGCCAGACTGACTAGATGGGTGTATGTGGAGGATGCAAGAAGGCAAAGGGGGTCGGGCTTTTCATCCAACGGCACATAAAAAACATCATCAAACCCTCAAAAAAGAGCATTTTTCCCCTTCCTCGGATGTGACAGCCCGAACACTGCCAGTCTAGGACGCTATGCCTTTCAGCTTACAGGATCAAGTGCACTTCGCCAGTGGTTCGCGAGGTATGGGAGGACAATCTTCCTTTTCTCACACTCCCAGCCCCTCCTCCGGAGCCTGAGTGCGAGGTGAGAGTGAGTCTCTCACCTCCTGCTCTTCCGCGGTACTCCAGCGCTCCCCGGATCAGCCCTCTCACTCCGCGCAGCCCCACTGCTGGTATGTCATAAATGACCCGCTGCCTTCACAAGCTGCCGTTCCGAATGCTTACGCAGAAGCTCACCCTCCAGTGTGTTCGTCCTTGGGATTGGTCTGCAGCAATAGACCGGAAGGAACGCATACTTAATGTCTCCATACTTCCATGCCACCGTCAGTTCTGCAGTCTGCATTGAAGGTTGAGCCTGGTAGTACAAATCCTCTCCTTGAGGCTGTCTCTGTCTCGGCGGGTTTTCACCAAGCTCGCAAAGGGTGCCTTGGCGCATCTTTGGCCCGCGGGAATCCTCAAACTCAATTATCTCGACTGGCTGATTTAGACCGGGATCAATTGATTACACACAGAGACAGGGTGCTTCGACACCTTGACCTATTGGGGCTTCAGGGCAACCAAGAAAAGAGCAAGCTCGCCCCCGTGCAGAGCATCTCTTTTCTCAGGTTGGAGCTGAACTCGATCACCATCTGTCTGAGAGAGTTTGACAGAGAAACTGTGGTCCCACTGATATAGGCTCCGGGAACATATGGCATTCGCAGCTGCTGCCTCGCCGCTCGGTTGCTCCATACGTATATACCGCTTTAGCATTGGCTTCATGATCGGGTCCCAAGATGCTCTTGGCACGCAAGCGCACACCGGGTGACTGTCACTCCGCTGTGTTGCTGCAATCTCAGCCTCTTGATGGACCCTGTGTTTCTACAGGCCTGTGTAGCCTCTAGAACAATTGTCAAGGCATGTCATCATTTCGACGAATGCTTCCAGTTGCGCTGGGGGGCATGTTTTGCAGGCATGCAGCTGTGGGTCCATGGTAGGAACCTAGTTGCATTGGCTGATCAAGAAAGACAGCATGACGACGGTAGCGTATATCATCCGTATGGGAGTATCCACTTTTGCCGCATGTCCCAGCTCACCCGCCATCTGCTCCCCCGGAGTCATACGTGGCGCAATTGGTGCATTCCATTTTTCCTACTGAGCTCAACCATGCAGCCGATGCGCTCTCACGACAGTTTCGCCTGGGAAAATGCAGACTCCACCAAATACTGTCCAGTTGTTATGGGCTTCGCCTTTCTCTCTAACACAGAGGTATGTGCGCTTTCTCGCTTGAGTTCCCCACTTGGCGAACCATACAGAGTTCCACTGGCTACACAGCTGGCCCCAGGGCGTGCGTAATACGCATTTCTCCAGTGAGCCTACTCGCACAGATACTGTGTAAAGTCAGGGAGGATGAAAAACAGGCCTCTCTGGCTCAAACGACCTGTATTGCCGCTCTATCCTCGTGATGGCCCCTCCCTGGAACATCCCCTGGAAGAAGCCTCTTCTCTGGGACAGGCACCATTTGACACCCTTGCCCAGATCTATGGTTCACGTATGGTCCATAGATAAAGCACGGAGGACTTAGGTGACCTACCTTAACACTGTCACTCAGGCTAGAGCACCCTCTACGAGGCATGCCTACGCCCTGAAGTAGAGTCTATTTGCTGTGTGGTTTAATTTTTCGCTAAGAAGGACCCCGAACATGCCAGATCAGTGTGATGCTATCCTCCTTCAGTTGGCTGGCGCTACGATCATCCCCGCTTTGAGGACACGGCGATGGCGGCACGCTGGGAAAGCATCGCCTCATCATCCAGTTCCCAGAGGCGCGAGATGTGGATATTAATTCTATTCTGTTTCCCTCTCATACACATTTGAAGAGCTCTCTTAGGAGTGGTCTGCTAAATCACTCGACTCAGTATCTTTAAGATTTCTGTCCAGGTAGACAGCTCTGCTGGTCGCGTTGGCATCGGTCAAATGGGTGGGTATCTAGAGGCATTTTTGGTCATCGAAATGTGTCAGCGTTTTGGGCCGGCCCACTCTCACATTTTCCTGGTGCCCTAGGTTCCTGCAGCATTCTTTTTAGACTATATAGTGAACCTGCATGTGCTGCCCATGGCGGAGACAGACCCAGCCCCCTTATTGTCCTGTTCACACTTTGCATATTATATGGACTGTACTCAGCATTTTTTCATATGTGTACTCCCCCTTCCTAGGGCTAGTCCATATGTCTTTTTGCCACCAGGTCTCCCCACTTGGGTAGCAGGTGGTCTAGCAGCGTCCTCCCTACCAGGACTGCACGCTTTCACAATGTACTGTCATATTACAAATTCCAATCATTAACTAGATGCATTACAACTCCCGAAAAATATATCTAAATCTGTAAAACATGTGCTTTCACACTCTTGGCTTGGCATAACCTCTCTTCGGGGGCAAGGTAGGTTCAATCATTGTGGCCACAGTGATTGTCCCTTAGCTGTTGGGAGTGAAAGTCTCTTCAGCAGGAAAGAATGCTTCAGCTTTGCAGGCACTGCAATTATATTTCTAAATTGATTGTAAGTAGCACCAGCTGTGCATGCTGACACTGCCAACTCATTGGCATTTCATTGGCCCGTTTATAACCTCTTTCAGATGATTGGATTCTGATGAAATCCCCATAGAGGAAGTTTCCACATAGCATTTCCGTTCTCCTCCTCGGGGAACGAGGTTTACTTTAGTAACTGGAGCGATTCTTGGCGTGATTGTGCAGATTGTTGTTTAGGAATCCCAGTTGAGTTTTTAATTGCATCATTGATAGCAGCAGGACCAAATAAGATCACTTCAGTTTTATTTTCATTTAGTTGCAGAGAGTTATTGGTCATTCAGGTCTTAATGTCGGTTAGGCATAAGAAAAGGTGTTCTAATGATATAACTTTTCAATCATAAACCATGGTTCACACCAAAACTTAGACAGCTTTGTCAGGCAAAATAGGATGCCTACAGGACTGGAGACAAGATCTTGTACCTTGTACAATAAGGCCAGGAACACACTCACAAAGGAGATTTGTGTGGCTAAGAAGAGCTATGCCAAAAAGCTGCAAAACCAGTTATCTGCCTATGACCCTGCATCAGTGTGGAAAGGCCTGAAAGACATCACTAACTACAAGACAACATTCCCCAGCATTGACAGCAATAAACATGTTGCAAACGAGCTGAATATGTTCTACTGTAGATTTGACACCTCTGACCAGACACCCCACACCCGCCCTGACCATCTCCCTACACAGCCATCAACACCTTCAGGCATCTCCCTCTCCCCCCTGCACTTCAGATCTGTGAGGATAATGTGCGTCAGATCTTAAGTAAACTGATCTTCGTAGATTACAATGAATAGTCCGGACTGCTGAACAAATCACTGGCACTACCCTTCCTATACTTCAAGAACTGTACTTTTCCAGAGTAAGTAAAATGGCTTGCAAAATCACTCTGGATGCCTCGCACCCAGCACATTACCTGTTCGAACTGTTACCGTCTGGTCAGCACTACATAGCACAAAGCACAAAAACAGCCAGACACAGGAAAAGTTTTTTTTCCTCAGGCCATCTACCTCATGAACAGTTAAATATTCCCCTACTGTGCAATAAACGTGCAATACTTTCTCAAATGCACTTGTACACAGCTCCTTATAACAATATACAATCCAACACTTTCTCACACAAATTTGTACACAGCACCTTATAACTTGTATATTTATAACACATCTGTACATACAACTCAACATTCAGATCCTTTGTCTAACTGCATCTCTCTTTAGTGTTTAATGTTTATCATCTTTTTTTTCAGATTCATTTTGTGTTGTCACTTGTCACTTCTGTAGCCAAAACAAATTATGTGTTTGTGTAAAGCACACTTGGCAATAAAACAGATTCTGATTCTGAAAGTGCTTTTAAAGGTTCCAGTGGGATTTAGGGTTAAGACAATGCAGATCCAGAGATGAGTAAAAAAGCATATTACTAATCCACAAGCTGGAGGACGACAATGAGTTCTGGAGTACCATGTAAACACTTGTAAAAGCAAGCGTTAAGCCCAGGAGAAGCATCAACACAGACATCCTACAGTCGCATATACACAGCCAGGTTTAAAAACCGCGTTAGTAAACACACCAAGCGATAACGGCGCAAGTAAATGGGAAAGTACTAAGACTATCTACACCAAAACCAGCATATGACAGACAAGGCAGCGACCAACACTCCAAAAGAAAGTGTTTACTTACTTATGGAAGACGGAGGTAACAAACCGCTTCGAGAGCTCGCATTTGGCAGGTAATTTGTAAGTAAAAATGTTGTGTTAAAAAGTAATAAAACCAGGCAAAATAAAAACAAAAAATAATAACCTAGAAAGTGAAACAAGATAATAATGCAAAAAAAAATATGGCCCGGGAGAGCAATGGCAGTCAGACATGCCAGCATTCACTTAACCCGAAATCGAGCATAATGACGCGTCCTGCCAGGCCTGTCCCACCAGCCAGCTGACTTTGCCAAACACCACTTTCACCAGTCTGCTAATCCTGTTGCTCATCCTCGAGGTGCCCTTCGAGTGTATTGTGATGAACTTGGTAGACTGCCGCCTAAGCCCGCTCTGCTCGGGAACATGAGCACATGCTGGTGATTGTCAACTATGCCAGCACCAGAGGCAGTCCCCTCCAAATAACCACAGCCAAAGTCATCATCCCATTGGACATCCTGACTGATCAAGGTACCTCCTTTATGTCTCAGCTAATGGCTGACCTCTGCAGGTCGCTGAGGGTAAGCAATTGAGGACCACTCTCTACCACACCTAGATGGCTTGGTAGACTGATTTAATAAAACCCTTAGGCAGATGGTGAGTCCAGTCACTGCAGAGAACAATCTTGACTGGGACCTCATGCTGCCCTATGTCCTCTTTGACCGGCAAAATGGATGTGAACAATAGGTCTGAGAGCAGCAGCTTGCAGTCCATCATTGTAGCCCATCATGGGGCATGTAAAACAGATGTGGGAGAAGCTCAACCGCATCATGCCATTAGTCTGGGAACACCTCATGCCACTAAAACGAAGCAGCTCAACCACAGAAATCCCAACCTGGAGACCAAGTCATTGTCCGCACCCTGAATGCTGTCTGCATATTCCTGGTTGCAGGTTGCAACCTGATTGGTCAGTGTTCGGATATGTTGTCTTCTCTTCCTGGGCAGACTATTATCCCCAATACAAGGTCCGGACATCATAAAGGGTCATTGTCAGGCAGCAACCCTACTTTGCTCTGAGGCTTGTCGGCAGGCTATTGAAGAGGAGGTAAAACAAATGCTTAAGTTAGGAGTGATAGAAACATCATGCAGCACATGGCCCAGCCCAATTATGATGGTACCAAAACCTGACAGCATCCTTTCCTTCCGCAGTCCAGATAATGATGGGGCATCACCAGGTCTATGCTGTTGCCTACTTGAATGTTGTAGTGACCCACTCCATAGCAGAAGATGCTGTCGGAGCTCTGGGGTAAAAGGTGGAAGCTGTCTGCTCAGCCCCCAGGCCGAATCTAAAACCCAGATACAAGCATTCTTAGGGTTGGCAGGGTACTATCTAATCCTGTACATCCTCAGGAAGCTGACCCCAGCCAAGAAAAACTATGCCACAGTAAAGAAAGGAAGCCCTGGTAATCAAGTGGGCAGTCCTGGAGCTGCGGTACTATCTCCTGAGCTGTAAGTTTACCTTGGTCACCAACCACGCTCCCCTACAGTGGATGCCCGGAGCAAAATACACCAAAACTAGGGTAACATGGTGGTTACTTGTGCTCCAAGACTTCCACTTCATTGTGTGTCATCGAGTTGGAGCCACCAACGGTGATGGCCTCACCCATACCTCATTTCTCCCCTACTGTCAGACATTAAAAAGCTAAGAATAAATGCAAGAACCACAGAACATTAAAGAAAGTCTAAGATTATTTACTATGCTGCTTTGACATTGCAATAGGTAAAAGCAGTTCCAACACTTTTGTCCCCTTTCGCTTTAATAAAGCAAAAGCAATTCCACTTTAAAGGCTCGGTTTCCTTTAAATTTTAGGGTAGAATTGGGCATCTCTAGGAGGAGTTTAGTTTCAGATCTTAAACTAAGAAAAGCCAGACAGAGTTGTTGGTGATTGTTTTGCAGTCATGCAGTGTATATCCTCCTGTCACAGATACATTATGCAGTATGCACACAGCAGATAGTGAACACAACTCTAGAGAGTCATGCTGTATGAAAACAACAGCAATCCAATGATTTTTAAATTCATGCAATGTGAACTGTGATAAAAAAGCACATGTGAACCAAAGAGTCCAGAGAATGGTCAGTCTATACCAATTACTGTATGATTGGCTTTTTTACCAGAAGACAGGGCATGTTTTTCTAGACCGTCCATATTGACCATTGCATTTTCCCCCATTTAAAACTATACAAAACTTGGTATTCTACAGTCTTGGTGATAATTCAATTACCCTGTCGTCAGTTATTCCTAACTCATAAAATATACAAATAATCATTCAGACGTTAATATTAATTTTATATATCACTATTAATAGTTTGTTTAATTCCTGCTTGAAACTTTAAGTTTAAATTAAGTACGTTTGTTGACCACTCATAAATATCTGGTGACCTTATGCCTCGTTTCCATTGACTGGTACAGTATGGTACTGTACGGGTCATCTTTATCAGGCTTGCATTTCCACTACCAAGGGTACCCTTTTGGTGGGCGTGGTGTATGACAGAAAGTTTCAGTCGACATCATTTTTGCTCGATTAAAAGTCTACATTAAAGCTGTACAGGTCGTTCACATATCATATGAGAAGGACTTTTCACAAAACAGATACTTTATACATATAAATACTTTTGTATAAACATTTATTACTAAGTTTTCTATGAACATAATTTGATTATAACTGCAGATCAATGACAGCATGAAACAGCCTACAGTAATGTTTGCAATTATATAAAATAAATAAATGAACATATTTAAACACATACAGACCCTTACAGTTTTTGATATGTTACTAATAGCAGAAAAACTACATACAACATACATTTAGTCCTTATTTGGGTTCAAAAACAACACGCAACATAGCCCACAGCGAACATCTCATCTGTGTCTGTAATCTTCACCAACACATGTAACCTCTGTTAGAAAGTAATTCTGTCATTCCCTGTTCATAATAGTCCAAAAGGCGATGATAAACATGGCAGTTTGTTCGTGATTCAGGTTGCTGAAACAATTTGTTCCTGTGTTTTGTTGGGCTTCTCCTTCACTCTCGCGTTTGTGCTTTTCTTTTCTGAACGGATCAGATGTCGAAGACACTTAAAAAAAACCACACACACGTTATTATCATCAGCTCAAGAAGTTTTTTATATCAAATATAGACGAAATCACGAGCTCCCTGCAGAAAGCGAAAAACCACTTTTAGACGGCCTCGTAAAACAACAGGACACGGCAGATTTTGTTCTTCTTGGCTTTGTGGCTGTACATCAAGACAACGACAAGGTTTGTTTGAGCTTGGGTCATCCATGGCTCATTATTATATGCATATAGGATTACAATGTAATGTCT
The DNA here is from genome assembly GCA_903798205.1 of Danio tinwini. Lineage (NCBI taxonomy): Eukaryota > Metazoa > Chordata > Actinopteri > Cypriniformes > Danionidae > Danio > Danio tinwini. Next base: position 350,060 of record CAIGQZ010032598.1, read on the forward strand.
CGGCTGTGTATTTAAAGGGTCACGAAACACCAAAACACATTTTTTGAGCTGTTGACAGTCATATATGTGTCTCACGCTGCTATAAACACTACTAGGACACATATATTGCACTAAAAAGTGAAAATTGGTTGTTTTTGTGTTATTTTGAGCAAATTTGTTCTTCCGGTTTAAAACAAATTTTTGAAGCTGCGTCACGGCTCTGGATACTTGTGTGAGTTCCAGAATAGATGTCTGTACCTGCAAGTGCATCGTGACATCTCTAAGTGTGTGGCAATAATTCATGAGAAAGACTTCGTTCAAACCAATTAGCGTGCTCTATTGTGTATGCGGAGCAACTTCATTATTATGCATGACGACAGAGAGACGCCACGTTGTGTTGCCAAAACAAGTGAAAAAACAAGAATTTGGAGACGTGTCATCAATGTTGCATTTATTATTGTGCTGCAACGAAGGTTTTGTTTTCATTTTCCCGCTATGAGACTGCAGTTGGACTCACGTGTGGAATACAGTCCATGCGACAGAAATGTGTCTGTAAGGAAAATTTTTTACCCGAAAGCTTTTTACATCTGAAAATAATCAAATCCGCATTTGCCGCTCGTCTCCTTTAAAAAAAGACAGTTTCAGTTTGAGTTGATTGCCCTGCCTCTACAGATTTGGTAAGTGTGTGTGAGAGCAGTGCCCTTTGTTTGTTCATTCAGATGGCAAAGTTAGTTCGTAAAGACATACCATAGTCAAAATGATTTAGTTACTAAGTTTACAGTATGTTAATATCACTGCAATATTATAGTACAATATTATAGATTGAAAGATCCGCTGTAAATGCTTTTTTGTGTCAGGATAGTCTATACACATACGGCTTTCTGACACTACCTACCGAGTGCATTTAAGTTACAGAAAAATGCAAAGGATTTTTTCTCCCATTCGCCGTGCAGTGTAAAACATTTTATTAAAACTCCACTCTCCAGCAGTTCCTCGCTTTCAATATCTCTTTTGTCAAGGGGGACATGCAGGAAATGTTCCTGAATGAAAGTGAAAGTGCCAAAATGCAGTTAAAGTCGACAAATTAATAATTTGGCAATAATTTGATTACTGATGTAAACACAGTCACTGTCTTTCTCCCCTGCATCTTGTGTGTTTGTTTTGTCAGCGCGTACCCAAATGGAAACTCCCATATTTGCAAATCCTTACCTCTTTCCCTCCCCCGACACTCCCACCTAAACAAAGCTGGACACACCCAATTTCCTGACTTTTTCCAAACTAGAGGTGTGAAAACACCCTGCTGAGACAGGGGGTTTTTGTGGCCCTTTAAAACATGGCGGTTCCTTTGTTTTCATTCTGGCTAGCTCCACAAGCTTGTGACGTCGCTTTGTAACCAATCAGAATTTAGCTGCGCGTGTAGCTCCACCTTATGGTACACTTTCTCGTGTTTGGTACCCTTTCGAAAGGGTGCCGAAAAAGTGGTAGGGTTCGGTTCGGTACGCCTTTTGACAGCGGAAACAGCCATAAAAGCGTACCAAACCGTGCCGCCCCGTACCACTCAGTGGAAACGGGCCATTAGACCCTTAAAACAAACATTCCGAAAGGTCTTTTTTATAGTGATGACATAGAAGAACCATTTTGGGTTGCCAAAAGAACCTATCATAGAACAATCATCATTTATAATAAATGATGATAATTTAAACATTTTCATTGTAAAGAGCATATTTTAGTTTTTAGATTATTTGAATGTTAGATGTTCTTCAAGAAACCAGCAATGCCATACAATAACCTTTATTTCTTAGCAGTGCATTATAGCAGCAGACAATTTTTAAGTACTTGGGTGGTAAAACAAATGTAAACAAAACATGTTCCACCAATTTGACAGTGACTTGGAATGTATTGCAACACCCCTATTGTCATCTGCCTGCGAATGGAATTAGCTGATGATATACAGATGTGACCATGAATAAAATTATGTATTTAGAAGCCTTTATGAGTGGAAATGAGACCCCCAGAGATGCATGCTGAAGATTAGGGTGTGTGTGTGTGTGCGTGTGTGTGTGTGAAGAAAAGCACAGCAGATGTTCACCCTCTGCTTCAGATTTCTCCATTTCGAGGAGACTCTGCTCTGTTTGCTGGTGTTGGTGGAGGGTATACTGCAGGGTTGATCCTCATGGCCTGGCTGATCTATACATCTCTGGAGCTGCTCATCGCCATGTCCTGCTGCCTGGGGAATGTGCTGGTGGTCTGGGCCGTGTGTTTGAGACGTGTCCTTCGTCAGCCAACCTTCTGTTTTGTGGCGTCTCTGGCCGTGGCTGATTTCCTGGTAGGCTCAGTGGCAGTGCCCCTGGCGGTGCTAGTGGACGGCTGGATGGAGATGCCCTTTCAAGCTTGTTTGGCACTCAGCTGTGTGGTGCTGGTTCTGACTCAAGCGTCTGTGCTGTCTCTGTTGGCAATCGCTGTGGACCGATATCTGCGAGTATCAATACCTCTCAGGTACAGTAGGTATTTATTGTATGAGCTTTTACGCATGCTTATAACAATTGTTATTAAGTGTTACTTGCTTATTTATGTCATTTTAAATGCAAAGATTTCATTGTTTATTATGATAACTTGACATCAACAAATACTGTGCATCACAACTGCTCCTAATCTTTATTAATATGTAATGACAAATTCAGCTTGCACCATTGTAGTTGAGGTCTGCTGTTAGAAAAATTCCTGACATATCATGACAATTATGTTTATGATAGATTTAAGACAAGTTTTGTTGTCTTGGTAATGTCAAGTTGTCACGACAAAGACAAAAGCAGGTTGTGATATAGTCTATTTGTTAATGTCAAGTAGTCATAACAAACAATGTCCTCTTTCCATTTAAAATGTCATAACTGAGTGAATGACACTTAATGACAGATGCTATAAGTATGCATAAAATCTCAATTACATTCATGACATGTATCATATTTATAAAGGTTTGATGACAGTCTTATGAACACTCCTTCAAATAAAGTGTTACCGAAGATAAAAATGGAAAACCAATTAAACATTCAGTTTTTTTTTGATACTATTGTTTTAATTTATCAGTTTCTAGTCGCTATTGCATATAATGGTCTTGCAGAGCTCATGTTCTGTTTTTTAGGCTCCGTAAACAGGGTTCTCACTCTTATTATAGTGCATTTATCAAAACAATATGCTGTTGAGTCTATTCCCAAAAGACTTTTAACAGATGCTTTTCCTACATCCAGAGCTCAATGAGGAGTTCACTTCAAATCTTAGGAGTATATACAGGGGTTGGACAATAAAACTGAAACACTGGCCAATTTTGTGTTGGAGGTTTCATAGCTCAATTTGACCAGTCTGTCTGTCTATGTATGTTTCTGGAGACCGCAAATTATGTAGCCAGAGGAACGTATGGCTGCAATTGATTTTTTTTTTTAAATCAAACGCTACGGGGTGGTGCAATGCCGTTCCATTTCGCACTTACGAGCTGACCGCTTACCTCCGTGTGGACAACTTTCTCGCTGCAACCAGTTTGTCTTGTTAGCTCGCCACAACGACGGGTTCGAGTCCGGTGAAGAACGGTTCCAGAAAGCAGGTAAGACAAAAACAGACTCTAAAAAATAAAATAAACAAAAATAAACGCAAATAACAGGGTGTGGTAAAATCTGAAAACATAGTAAAAATCAGACGAGGGCTTTTTTTTCTCGATTGATTTTGTAACTTGTTGGTTGGGTTTAGGGAACTAGGTTTAATCGATAAAATTGGTTGGGATTAGGGAAGGAGGAGAGTGGGTCAGTCAATTGGACAGTCAGTCAAACAGTCAGTCAACAGCGGCCTCTGGAGGGTTTACACAAGAACAGCAGGTGCGAAAAGCACTCGCGAGAGACATTTGAGATCTCAAAAAAGCGTACACACCGGCCTCTCATGGTTTCACAAAAAGACAAAAACTGCAAAAATACGTACCTCCCGAGACTTATTTTGTGGCCTCCAGAAACGTGTGTAGAGGGACGTTTTCAGAATGAGCCTGGGCTGTTTAATTAGCAGATTAATAGCACAATTTTGCTTATTATATTACAATGAACATGTAAAGCTGCAGTCACACTGCACTTTTTACCCCATAGACTTCCATACATACACAAGCAAACACGACAGACTTAAAACACAAGCTATTGCTAAGTTGCGCAGTTTGACTTGTTGCAAAGTTCAAGCTTGGTGAACTCTGAACTCACACAGTCACTCTCACTCTTTAACCCCACCCTTTCTGCAACACCATAAGACCCAGGTCTTCACACCCAGGTTTAAGTTACCACGTTAACGATCATGATAAACAAGCCATGAAGCCTTTCACACTTAGGCCCCATTTACACTGTTACGTTTTAGTTTTAAAACAGCATTTTAGAATGAAAACGATCCGCGTTCACACTACCGTTTCACCCAGCGTTTCTGAACAGCTCTCCATCTGCATTAAAACTGTGAAAATGCACATCAAGTGACCATACACACACTCTCTGGCATGCACTGCAGTGCAGCATGCTTTGAGCACATACCCATATGAGAGCTGTGCACGTCGGACTGTTCATTAGGGATCTCTCTCGCTGGATCTAATCTCACTATAATTGTTATCATTGTAATCATATAAACATGCAGCTACACGACGCCTCAACATTTTTGATGTCTGTTAAGTTGCTAATATCAAAATAAAAATAGGCAGTTCCTTATGTCATGTTTTCATTTTATTGTTAAGAAAGTAAAACAGCATAGCCAGAGTGATGTGAATGACTTAATAAAGTACACACTCGGGAGTTTGTTTTCCGTATCAAACTTGCAAAGTATGAACTTACAAGGAGAGGATGAAGACTGAACTGTGTGTAGGCTACTTAATATTGAGGAAAAGCCCCAATTAGATTGACCCGCATCCGTTTTCAGATGTCTCCGTTTCCACCATCCACAATGACACGGAGCAGCAGCGTTTTAGAATGAAAACGACCTCTCCAGCGTTTTCAAAATGCTCCGTTTTCGGAGCTTGAAAACTTTGTTGTAGTGTGGACGGATGGCGTAACCGTAGCAAAACTTATGCGCTTTAGAACTAAAAACATATTAGTGTAAACGGGGCCATAGGCAACCCTTTTTAACAAAGGCATAACCAATTTGCATGCTCTTCTCTTTACTCTTCGCTATCTCTTCAATATTCTTTTTCTTATACCGGCAATGGTTACCAGCCAAAATGTGACCTGCAGATCTTAGACCTCACCCAAGCTGAGGCCAGGCTTCAGCCTTCTCACTCTTCAGAGACTTTTAGCATCTAGCCAAGTCTTTCTATTCTGGACGATTCTAACTCATAACTCATTTTGGTTACTATAATTAAACATTTGATACTTGATCTTTTAATCAATAGACAAACAAATTGTAGGCTCTAACAGACAAGCAGTTCAATTTAATGTAATTTTGATATAATTTCAGATCTTAACATTATCAATAAAGTCAACCCAAATATTCATAATTAAATAATAACGTGTTATTATTAATTATTAATATTCATAACTTTATTAGCTACACACGCAACATTATGGGTGACATATTTAACGCAGTTCAAAAGAGGACAAATTTCCGGTGCATGGAACATCTCGCTGGTTCTCACTGGAACATCTGTGATCAAGACAGCAACTCTCTGTGATGTAGCAAGAGCCAAGGTGTCCAGAGTAATGTCAGCATATCCACAGGAGTACCTGTGAATGCAAAAGGAAAGGGATGTCTGTGTGCATGCTCACTCTCTTATGCACACGTACACGCGCACACACACACACACACACACACACACACACACACATACTGTCAAGTCTTAAGTGCTTTAATTGTTAACAGGAGTGTCAAAATACAACATAAAACTGGATAAAACAACAACAATATAATAATTTAACAATATAATAGGATGCAATGTTTATACTGTATAGTAATTTTATTTTAGACTTAAAGCAAGATAAACAAAGATTTATTTTTTATTTAATACAGTTTAATTGATTTATTTTTAAATTAATAGGTATGAATAAAGTCATTTATGCTCTTTTTTTCCTGTTTAGAATATAAGTGAGCCTTTAATTGTCATTTAAAAGGAATTTTTAAGGCATAAATAGTCCTCACTTTAGGTCACAAAACTGGATGAAGTTGAGTTAATAAAGCATTTAATAACATACAATTTAACTATTAGTATATGCCTGAATAATAAGAATTATAAATGTTGATTTTAATAGTTTATTAATCATTAACTAACTTATTCTGAATGCTCTTAAAAAACAACCAACTATGCTAACTGGTTTGGAAAAAATGCAGTAGTTAATTTAGTAATAAAAAATAAATCATTAACACAGTTTGAAAGTACAGCTATTAAGCACATTAAAAATGTGGTTGTAAGTGAGGAATACAGCATTTGTAGCTGCAGTTATAAACTGCTTATTAAGGCTTATTAATTGTAGTTAATGCTTAACAGATAATGAATTCACTATTTGCTAATGCTTAATAAATGGTTCATAATGTGCAGTTATTATAGTGTTACCGAATTATCTGTTGTCTTAGACCTAACTCATGGGAGAGAATTAATGTTATGAAGTCTTAGCTCCCTGACTCTTTATGCCTCCGTTCTGCTTTTTAGCCATGCTATAGTGAAAGTAACATCATCGTCATATTACATAAACCTTGCAAAACTCGCTGCGTGCCGACACCTCTGCACAAAAGGCTGTTACTTCGGTTTCATATAGTGATGTGCGAACCCACTGGTTTTCTATCCAATCCGATACCAAGTAAAATTAAGCCGAGTATCAACGATACCAATTCAATAACGATACTGCCCAAAAATGACTGTTTGGGAAATTAAAGTAACAAGTAGTTTACTTAAAAGTGTCACTTCATACTGAATATGAGACATATTACGGGTTATTCTTGTTTATTGATGAAGAATTATCATACAAAAAAGAGCCAACTTACATATTTATTGACAGCATCTGAGCATGTATATCTTTAAATGCCTGCCTGAACATCTTAAAAAAAAAACATTCCCACTTCTACGTTTAGGGACATGTTAATCCAGTTCCCCTTTAAGTGTTTTTAAACCCTTTCCGTTGTTTTATCATTGTCACAAAAATCCTAAGCCCCCAAAATAAAGCCACATCACCACATTTTCTCCCTCTGTACCTGAATAGTGCCTGCCTGCTGCATCTAAGGACTCTGAAAGCGATGTCTGTCTCACCTTAGCAGCACCTGGGCCTCTCCTTTCCTCATCTTCTGATCGCCTAGTCATGACGTTGTCTTATTCTGTCTTGTGATTTTTATGTAAACGTTTGATTAGGTTTGTGGTTTTACCACAGTTGTCACGGTTGTGGATCTATCTGTTCTTCTTGCATGTGTGTGTGTGTGTGTGGGGGAAGTGGGTGTGATTGTTTGGGTTTATCTTCACTGCGTGGTGTGTGTGTGTGTGTGTGTGTGTGTGTGTGTGTTTACATTCATCAGCTGGGTTGTCACATGCCTTGTTACCACTTATTTCACTCAGCTGTTTTCTATCAGCCACAGCTGTTGCACTTTACCGTGCGCATATATATGTTCAGTGTTTTGTAGATAGCGTTATCAGTGCGTTATTTGTTCACTCCTGTGTCTGCTTCCTGTTAGGTGCTCTCACTCGATCTCATGGTGGTGTTTCGCCATTAGTCTGTTATATTTGGACCTTATGCATGTCTCTGTTTCATTGATGTTGTTACAACTGCCTGCACTGATGACAACTATATCAGTGAGGGACTTCATCCCGAATCGCCTCTCTGATGAACTTTACCGCTGGTAAACGTGACGATTTCCTTGAGAGTTGCTCAATAGCGCTACCTTCCCCTTCCCTCGATATCTGGTGAAATATCAGTTAGAGACTTCACTTCGGCTCTGTTTCTCAGATGAACTATTACCTCTGTTTTAGCGCGTTGAATTCCTGGTGTGAGCACCCTTGCTCCACACTATATCTGGTGAGATCTATACGAGTTGTGACTTTTTTATAAATCATCTTGCATTCACTTGCATTTGGGTCTCCTGTGTATATCATTGTGACAACAGTACCTCACTGTTTTGTTACACATTATGGAAGTAAAGTAGCTCCACACATAACTTCACTTGCGATCACCCACACAGCAAAAAAAAATCTGTGTACATTTAGCTCAGTTTGAGTTTAACTTAACACTCCTTGGGTGTACATATGAACACCCATTTCAATTTCTACATTTTGAAGTTACAATAGCATTTTCTAAAGTGTGAAATTTGTACATTACTCTCATTAGTTCATTTTAACACAGTAAGAGTTTATTCTTACATTGAACTGGACTGTGTGTTACCCTTTAAAGTGGTAATATATTACCCTTTGTCCTATTTTATCAATTGGTGTGTGTGACAGATCAAATATGTTGAAAATATTTTTCATTTATTTAATGTTCATCAATCTTTTCAGAAATAATTTCAATACGTTCAACTCTTTGCATTTTAAATGCAACAAGACATGTTTCAAGTTTAAGTAAAACATACTGTTTGAGTAAAAAAAAATGGACTTCCCATCACTAGTGGGAAATACACTGCATATTGGGTTAAAAGTTTAATACTGAAAAAACGTTCACACCCGTGGATTAAAATGTACTCTGGTTGTAACACTGAACAACACCAAAAAAATCACACTGTATATTTAACACTGCAGTTTTTGCTGTGCATATCCAATGACAGCGTAACTGAACAACATGTGCCAGCGGACTGAGTGGCTAGCTAGCATGCTCTGCAGTTGTATAGTGCCATATTACGCACATAACTTGGCAGGCGGAAGAACAAGTAGTTCAGACAAAGTTGGCATTATTCAGATAAACTAGGGTAATTGTGGTTACTTCCTGCTGTATTTCTATTTCCAATAAACTACATATTCGCTCCAACTTATTAAAATATCAACATTTTGATAAGATAGTCGATTCTGAAATGTACAAAGCTGGTATCAGAGATATCGATATTTTTGTATCAATCCGCACATGACTAGTTTCATAGCATGCAAACAACCGAGATTCACACAGGAGGTGTGCTGTGAGGTGCGCAGGAATGGTTTGCTTTTACCATCGTTGTTTCGGTTGCACATAGAGAATAACAAATTTGCGCAAACAAAAATGGCAAATGTAAAAGGACCCTAACGTCTTTATTTTAGGATTGCCACTCTAAATTATTACACTTTGTAATAATTTTTTGTTTTTCCTCCCCGTGCCACCTCCACAAAATGCCGCCCTGGGCAATCGCCCATATTGCTCATGCCTAAATCCGCCACTGCACACACACACACACACACACACAAACATACACACACACACACACACACACACACACACACACACTTAACTCTTAAGTGCTTTAATTGTTCAAAAAGTACTCTAAATTTTATTAAATTATACTGTGATTTTGTTCAATTGTAATAAAGAGTTCATAAACATGACTACACTTTACATTAAGGTTCCATTAGTTAATTCACACTCACACTTATACATACACACAAACACAAAGGTACATGTATTTTCAATGAGCCTATATGTTGAAAAGTTGACATGAGCAACATATGATGATTCGCTCTGTGATTACAGGTATAAAGAAATCGCCACTGAGCAGCGTTCATGGACAGCAGTTCTCTTGTGCTGGCTAATATCCTGTCTGCTGGGATTCACGCCTCTCTTTGGTTGGCATAATGGCGATTCACCATCCTCCCCTCTCCTGAACTCTTCCCATATCAACTGCACCTTCTTAGCCGTCATTTCTCTGCCCTACATGGTCTACTTCAACTATCTGTGCTGCATCCTGCTCCCGCTGGTGGCCATGACACTGCTTTATGCCCTGGTCTTCTACAACCTTCGCAAACGCCTCCGGAGAGAAGATGAGACTTCAGCATCTGGTGAATCTAAACTCAGGGCATTTCTACTCAAAGAGAAGAGGCTGGCATGCTCTCTATCTCTGGTTCTCCTGCTGTTTGCAGTATGTTGGATGCCTCTTCATGTTATGAATTGTATTTTGCTGTCAACGGGCCCACAAGGTGTCCCTCAGATTGCCTTTTATGCAGGAATACTCCTCTCTCACGCCAACTCTGCAGTAAATCCTGTGGTTTATGCCCTCCGTATCACGAAGATCAGGCAGGCTTACCTGGAGATCTGGAGACGGTATGTGGTGTGCTGGAGAGGACAAAAAGACTTTTTTTAAGTTCCTCATGGAGATCTCAGCCTGGAGATCAGATCGATAGGCATCAGACCACTGTACCCTTCAACACTGGTTCATGAAATGAAATCTGACTTCAACATTAAATTCAAAAACTAAAATAAAATTTTCACTGTGTAATAAAATTCTGAATGTGTACTGTATTAGGTACATCAATTCAACTTTTGTTCAGTAATGCGCATGACTTTTTAATTAATCAGATGGCCGTAACTCAATGCATTAAGGCATGTACACTGCATAACCAAATGATCAGCTAAAAGTTCGATCTTGGGAAGAATGGGAAAGAAAGTGACTTTGAGTGTTATTTGGTTGACTTGCTGGATGATAAAGTCAGAATTTGGTGTAAACCTGTGGTCACCAAGTTTGGCACTGGGTGGCCGGTGTCCTGCAGATTTTAGCTTCAAACCTAATTTAACACACCTGAAAAAGCTAATCAAGCTCTTACAGGGTAAACTCAAAACTTCCAGATAGGTGTGTTGAGGCAAGTTGGAGCTAAACTCTGCAGGACATCGGCCATCTAGGACAAAGTTTATTGTCCCTTGGTGTAATCAATCTGAAAACATGAATTCATCGTGTCTTGTTTTAATGCTACATCCTCATCCCTATCACTGTCTAAACCATAGGTCTCAAGCTCAATTCCTGGAGGGCTGCTCTGCACAGTTTTGCTCCAGCCCAAATCAGACACACCTGATCTAACTAATCAAGGTGTTTAAGACTACTCTGGAAGACGTGGTTAGTTAGATTAGCTGTCTTAGAATAGGGTTGGAGCAAAACTGTGCTGATGCGGCCCTCTAGGACTTGAATTTGATGCTGTGTTCACACCAGAGGTGAAACGAGCGGATAAATCGCACTATTTTTGTGTAAATAGATGCGTGAACATTTTGAGTTTACTCGCTTCATTCATGTGTCAAAATCCGCTTCATTCGCTCGTCAAATTCACTTCAGAACTAACGCAGATTTGCGTCATGGGCAGGGCTTCTGTCTGTCCTGTGACAGTAGCTTCGTTGCTAAATGACTAACATGGATTTTATTGAGAAAGTAACTGTGTTAATTGTTTTATGAAAGCTGAAAAACAGAGTTTGAGTGGTTAACGTGGCGTGAATGTCCGCTGAAGTTCAGATTTTCGAACTAGAGCGATTTGTGAGATTCGCGCGTCAAACGCTCAATTCGCACCACGCAATTCGTGCATATCACGCTGCAGGATGTCTATTTGCATCTTTGCATTGACTTAACATGTAAATCAATCGCGCTTGATGTTTCTTGTGTGTCTGGTGTGAACGCAGCATCAGACCTTTGGTCTAAACACTATACAACAATCAAGATGTGTTAAACACACACACACACACACGACTCAAGAGTTTGAGACTTAACACACTGTAGTGTTAATTTTACTCATAACATGTGCCTTGATAATCAATCAAGAAAAAAAAACTATTTCAACATTTCCCAGAGGTGGTTTGGAGTTGTTCTGATTATGCATCATCAGGTTTAGCTCTTCTATTGGTTCTTGTTTTGATGCTTATTGTAAGAGTCACACTGGAAGAAAGGGTCTGAAATCTTCTCACTGTGCCAGAACTTCATCAGTGGGAATATTTCATTGCAACAGCCAGGATGTCAGAGAACATGTCAAACCAATGATCAAAGACCAAAGATTTTATGCTAGGATTTGCAAGATTTGTCTTTGACAAACACATTGTAGCTGAAATTGCATAGTGTGAACCGGGGTTAAGTAAAATACTTGGAAAGAGAAGAGGTGTAACCCAGTGTCCTGTCTGAATTCTCTGAATTGCTCTTTTCTCATCATGGCCTCTTAATCATCCACATCAACAGAATCTCACCTCACTAAACTCAAATCCTCTTCACAGTGGCGAGTTAAGACATGAGCAATGCCCCTGCCCCCACACCCATGACCCCAATCACATGCCCCTGTCTTCACTTTGCCCCCCACCTCCACCCTCCTGGCCGCACTTTACTTTTGTCCTTTGCCCTTCACTGCCTCCTTATATCTTAATTAAACGGAGTAGCTTTGGGATATGCAGGACAGGAGAATAGATAACAATCTCTTGGGAATGTTCACAACACCTTGTTGAATCAATGCCATGAAAAGGCACAACCCCATACGAAGAAGGTATACCGGTAACACTTTATAATAACTACACACTATGAACCATTTATTAAGCATTAGCAAATAGTAAATTAATTATCTGTTAAGCATTAACTCTACATTAATACAAAGTTAGTAAGCAGTTTATAACTGCAGCTACAAATGCTGTATTCTTCACTTACAACCACATTTATAATGTGCTTAATAGCTGTACTTTCATACTTTGTTAATGATTAATTTTTCATTACTAAATTAAGTATTGCATTATTTACAAACCAGTTATTTAATCATAGTTGGTTATTTTATTAAGATCATTCAGAATGAGTTAGTAAATGATTAATAAACTATTAAAATCAACATTTATAATTCTTATTATTCAGGCATTTACTAATAGTTAATTTGTATGTTAATAAATGCTTTATTAACTCAACTTCATCCAGTTTTGTGACCTAATCTAAAGTGGGGACTATTTATGCTTTATAAATCCCTTATAAATGACAATTAAAGGCTCAGTTATATTCTAAACAGGAAAAAAGTACATAAACAACATTATTCATTCCTATTCGTTTGAAGATACACTAATGAAACTGTACTACAAATGAAAAATAAATCTTTGCAACCTTATCTGAAATAAAATTACTGTACAGTTTAAACATTGCATCATATTACATTGCTAAATTATTATATTGTTGTTGTTTTATTCAATTGTATGTTATATTTTGACACTCCTGTTATTCAGCAATGTTTAAACTTTAAAGTAATTTTACTTTTTAGATAAGATTGCAAAGATTATTTTTCATTTGATACTGAGCTTTTAATTGTAATTTATAAGGGGTTAATAAAGCATAACTAGTCCTCACTTTAGATTAGGTCACAAAACTGCATGAAGTTGAGTTAATAAAGCATTTATTAACATGCACAGTAACCACTACTATATGCCTGAATAATCAGATATACAAACGTTGATTTTAATAGTTTATTAATAATTTACTACCTCATTCTGAATTATCTTAAAAACCATCGACTACTCTTAAATACAACTGGTTTGTAAATAATGCAATACTTAATTTAGTAACGAAAAATAAATCATTAACAAAGTATGAAAGTACAAGTATGAAGCACATTATAAATGTGGTTATAAATCAAGAATACAGCATTTGTAGCTGCAGTTATAAACTGCTTACTAACGTTTATTAATGTAGAGTTAATGCTTAACAAATAACGAATTCACTAGATGCTAGTGCTTAGTAAATGATTCATAGCTTGTAGTTATTATAAAGTGTTACCGGTATACAGGCCTGGATTAAGAATTCAGAGGCCCCTGGGCACAATGTCTTGTAGGGCCCTATAGTTGAATTAAAAAATAAGATTAATATAATTTTTTTTAAATAAAGTTAATCTATAAAATTTTGCCTACATTTTTTAAAATAAATTACATAGTACATATTTATAGTCAACAAGTATTTAACTTATTTTAAAAGCATTTAAAGCACACTGATAAAAAAAAATACTAATATAACTAGTGAAAATTAATGGTTTTTAATATATATATGTTTAAGTTCACTGAAGCAGTACTAAAAAATTATATTTAAGGGTATTTTTAATGTAGAACTTCTACAAACTTATAATGCATATGATTTGGATATAACACCTCTCGATTCCAGTTCTATAAATCTGAGTCTTCCTACACACACTTATTAATGATTCCTACTGTCTCCCTCGTGATGAAGAAGAGTAGGCAAAAAGCACTTGATTATGAAGCTGAAAGTATCTGAAATCACACACACTACACCAGTTCTCTCCTGTCTCTCTCCTCTTCAGGGGCTTTTTCTGTCTCTCTCTCTGTCTCTCTCTCTCTCTCCATGAGGTCGGAGAATATGGGTGAAGCAGGGCGACCAACATTGTAAATACAGATTAATTATATTAAGATGTCGCTAACATTTAACACCAGGTGGAAAATAACTGTTTATAGAATATGTATTATTATTATCCTTATTAAATACCTTATGACTCATTTTATATAGTTTATATACTTTATTTACATTTTTTTTAATTCCTTTCTATTGAAAATAAATGTATTTCCAATCTGATATGTAATTGGGGGAAAAAGAAGAACATGTTCATCAGTCGCTGGATTTGAACCGCTTCATGATCGGTCGTCTCAAAACATGTTATCATGTGCTTTACGAGCTCCGCCACACCCACCTGCTGTCTACTGCGCTCTTAAGTTATGTTGTCTCTGTTGATCAAACAGCGCTGGCGGGAAGCACTCAACTAGCTTATTCCAACAAGGTGCGCTTTTTGCACTTAGCCTAAATAGACACTCCAAAATCAGCATCCCCCCCCCCCCCCTCGCAGGGACCCCAAGTGCGCAGGGGCCCCTGGGCCTGTGCCCATAATGCCCATTGGTTAATCCGGCCCTGCCGGTATACCTAACTGTACGTTCACACCGAAAGCAGCGAGATCGTCAAATGTTGCTCTGACCGCCCTGGCGATGACGCTGTCTGCCTTCAGCTCCAGCGGCGAGAGCGTCAAAATTCTTATTTCTTATTTAAAAGAGTCGTTGCAGCATATCAGCAAATCAGTTACATTCCTGCATAAAACATCAGAATCAGTTTTATTGCCAAGTGTGCTTCACACACACAAGGAATTTGTTTTGGCAACAGAAGCTTTCAGTGTACATAAAGTGACGAGTGACAACACAAAATTAAATACAAGAAAAGAAAAGGCAATAAACATTAAACAGAGATGCAGTTAGTCAAAAAGATCTGGATGTTGAATTGTATGTACAGATATGTTGTAAATATACAGGTTACAAGGTGCTGTGTACAAGTGCGTATGAGAAAGTATTGCACGTTTATTGCACAATAGGGGAATATTTAACTGTTCATGAGGTAGATGGCCTGAGGAAAGAAACTTTTCCTCTGTCTGGCTGTTTTTGTGCTTGGTGCTCTGTAGCGCCGACCAGACGGTAACAGTTCGAACAGGTAGTGTGCTGGGTGTGAGGCGTTCAGAGTGATTTTACGAGCCCTTTTACTCACTCTGGAAGAGTACAGTTCTTGAAGTGTAGGAAGTGTAGTGCCAGTGATCCGTTCAGCAGTCCGGACTATTCGCTGTAGTCTACGGAGGTTGGTTTTGGCAGCTGAGCTGAACCAGACGGTGATTGAAGTGCAGAGGATGGATTGGATGACAGCTGAGTAGAACTGTACGAGCTGCTCCTGTGGCAGGTTGAACTTCCTCAGCTGACGAAGGAAGTACAGTCTCTGCTGGGCTTTCTTTACAATGGAGTCTATGTGAATGTCCCACTTCAGATCCTGAGAGATGGTGGTGCCCAGTAACCTGAATGACTCTACTGCAGCCACAGTGCTGTTCATGATAATGAGTGGGGGGAGTGCAGGGGGGTATCTCCTAAAGTCCACTATCATCTCCACTGTTTTGAGCGTGTTCAGCTCCAGGTTGTTGTATCTGCACCATAAAGCCAGCCGCTCCACCTCCTGTCTGTATGCAGACTCGTCACCGTTCCGGATGAGGCCGATAACAGTAGTGTCATCCGCAAACTTCAAGAGCTTAATGGAGGGGTCTTTTGCAGTGCAGTCGTTTGTGTACAGGGAGAAGAGCAGTGGGGAGAGAACACATCCCTGGGGGGCACCAGTGCTGATGGTGCGGCTGTCCGATGTGATTTTGCCCATTCTGACTAGCTGTTGTCTATCTGTCAGAAAGCTGGTGATCCATTGACAGACAGAGCTAGGGACAGACAGCTGGGTCAGTTTGTTCTCGAGCAGTGATGGGACAATGGTGTTAAAGGCAGAACTGAAGTCCACAAACAGTATCCTTGCGTAGTTCCCTGGTTTGTCCAGATGTTCTAGGATATAATGCAGTCCCATGTTGACTGCATCATCCACATGCTTTTTAGCGTGAAGATGTTGCACATTTATTATCAAATTCATTTAACTACAGAAGATCTAGTTGCATGTGGTGTAGCTTTGCTCCACTTAATTATCCTGTGTCCATATGCCTGAAATATTCTGAAGCATACCGTTTTGTATTGTTGCATGAGATTCACGCTTTTTTAAAGAAAAAAAAATATATATAACATTGA
Organism: Danio tinwini; assembly: GCA_903798205.1. Taxonomy (NCBI): domain Eukaryota; kingdom Metazoa; phylum Chordata; class Actinopteri; order Cypriniformes; family Danionidae; genus Danio; species Danio tinwini. The sequence continues at coordinate 366,493 of CAIGQZ010032598.1, forward strand.
TGCACATCAGTAACTCGCCAGTAACTTTTTAATGTTTGTTCCTGTAAGAAAAACATTGCAAATAATTGGAAATCTGGCGACCGTAATATTAAAACTCTTGGGAACAATTGTGCTCGGAACCAAAGTTCACAGTGACTGTGTTCTCTGGACTCCTCTCAAGCGGTGGACTTCTACATTCTGATTGCTTGCCGCCGAACCGCGTCACAGCTCATTACCATAAAGTTGACTTGATTTCAACTCTCCTCGACGCCCACACCGGCGAAGACGCGCCGCGCTGCTCCTCGCCGCTTATCGCCACCGGCTCCCATTGAAAATGAATGACTTCCGGCTACTTTGACGCTCTTGCCACTTTCGGTGTGAACGTACGGTAATACATTTCCCAGAGGATAAGTGTACACAGCGTCACAGAGAAACTTTAATTTTCAGAAGTGATAAAGCTGCATGACCACTAGAGGTCGTCACAAGCTAGTCTTTTCAACTAGCCACTTTTAATCTAACATTCACAATGCCTGAGGGGGGGGAACACATTTTTATTCATTTTAAGAGGGCCAAACTGAGCAAATATATGTCATGTTATACTATTTATAAGGGTATAGCACATTAATTACAATGAATCATGTATCAGTTGCTGCTTTATATCTTGCAACCATAAGTGTTTGAGATATGTTTATTTTTATTTTTTGAAACCTGTTTAATTCTTAGTAAACAAAACACGTAATTATGATTGAGAGATTAAAAAAAGTTCCTCAAAAGACTGATGATAATATTTAATACATTTCAGCATGATCAAATGAGGTATGGAGGATCAATACTGTAAGTTGTTTTAGTAAGTGTTTAAAATATAATAAGAAATGTTATCCTTACATTTGTTTAGAAAAATGTAGTAGATGAAACAGAGAGAGAAGTTTTGATGAAGGACTTTTATTTGCTTGAAAAAATATAAACGATCAATAAGGGGAAAAGAAGCAAAAAAAAAAAAAAAATGTTTAGTAAATGTCCAGTTGGAGGCATTAAGGCAACATCTGCATTTTGTTGCATTTTATGTTGCAATCCATTTAATCTACATGCAATATACAGTTGAAGTCAGAATTGTTAGCCCCCCTTAGATTTTTTTTCTTTTTCAAATATTTCCCAAATGATGTTTAACAGAGCAAGGAAATTTTTACAGTATGTCTGATAATATATTTTCTTTCTGAAAAGTCTTATTTGTTGTATTTCGGCTAGAACAAAAGAAGTTTTAAATTTTTTAAGAACCATTTTAAGGTCAATATTATTAGCCCCTTTAAGCAAAATTTTTTTTGATAGTCTACAGAGCAAACCATTGTTATACAATAACTTGCTTAATTACCCTAACCTGCTTAGTTAACCTAACTAACCTAGTTAAGCCTTTAAATATCACTTTAAGCTGCAAAGAAGTGTCTTGAAAAATATCTAGTAAAATATTATTTACTGTCATCATGGCAAAGATAAATTAAATATGTTATTAGAGTTGAGTTATTAAAACTATTATGTTTAAAAATGTGTTGAAAAAATCTCTCCGTTAAACAGAAATTGGGGAAAAAATAAACAGAGAATAATTCTGACTTCAACTGTATATAATAATGTTTTTCTTTAATTTCATGATGCCATGTAAAACAGTAGCAGGACAATGCCAGAACTGTGCGATTTTAACTGTGCGTATAACTGAATTATCTTTACTTTTTTCACACTGTAAGATTCTCAACTTTCATAAGGTTGACATCTATGTCATGGAAAATAAATGCTAATTATGCCATTTGCGTTACCTCAGAATAAATATTTTATTAATTGATTGAAGTATTTAATTTCATGTTTGTCTCTTAATTCTAATATTTGGTTTTGTGTTTGGCTACTTGATGCCAATGGGATTTTCTTGGTGCGCTTCATGTGTTGAGTTAAAGGCTGTAACACATTAGAGTGTATACATTGTGATATTTGTGCACATCCATTTCTAAACTGATTCCTTTTGTAAGAAAGCGGGGATGTTTATGAGGGCAGGCTATTTAATATGCTGTATATATGAATAACATTATTAGAAACTGTTGACTGATGAGTTTGGCTTGAATTCACTTCAATATATGTGACCCAACACAACAAAACCTTAAAAAACTGCACAGTTTTATTTGTAGGAATAGCCAACAATACATTGTATTCAAAATTATAGATTTTTTCCAGACCAAAAATCATTAAAATATTAAGTAAATATCATGTTATTTCAAAACATTTTGTAAATCCTCTAATGTAAATATATATATAAAAACGTTTAAATATATATATAAAAAAAACAATATTACAACTTTTAATTTGTTAATCATTTATTTACTCATCTTGCAAATTATGTATTAATACAAATTACAAAATAAATGTACACTTATGACTGGTTTTGTGGTCCAGAGTCACATATATGGACATGCACTGCTGTTTGAAATATGCTGTGATAATGGTGTTCTATAGAAATAAATTATGTTAAATATTAAGATGTAATGTATAGTTAAAACTCATAATCAGTGCTAATATAACTGATTCAAATAGCAAATGATCTTGACACAAGTTATGCTTTAAAAACATTAAAGTAAATGAATATTAGAAACGGGTGACACATTGGCGCAGTAGGTAGTGCTGTCACCTCACAGCAAGAAGGTCGATGGTTCGAGCCTCAGCTGGGTCAGTTGGCGTTTTGTATGGAGTTTGCATGTTCTCCCTGTGTTTGCGTGGGTGTCCTCCGGGTGCTCCGGTTTCTCCCACAGTCCAAAGACATGTGGTACAGGTGAATTGTGTAAGCTAAATTGTCCGTAGTGTATGAGTGTGTTTGGATGTTTCCCAGAGATGGGTTGCAGCTGGAAGGGTGTGCGCTGTGTAAAACGCATGCTAGATAAGTTGGCGGTTCATTCCACTGTGGTGACCCCGGATTAATAAAGGGACTAAGCCGAAAAGAAAATGAATGAATATTAGAAACATTTCCTTAGTTACAAGGTGAAGTAACACGTTTGTCTTGTTTATATATTAAATTAGATAAATCTAGGTTACATTATTCTAATTAATGTTTACTTTAGTGTTCCCGGTCAAAATTGACCGGTCTGTTTTAACTGCTCCCTATATTAGTACAAAAAAACATTTTCACCACAAAATATTTATTCAACATTCTTGAGCTGTGAACAATGTCTTAAAGTAGTGTTTAACATGAATTTATAGAATTAGACATAAAAGAACTGAACAGTGAAAATACAAATAGTCACTAAAAATCTTTACAAAATGAATAATAGATGACATTAATCAAAATACTTTGTTTCGTTACTAATAGACAGCTAGCTAAAATAACTATCACAGGGTCTTACCAAAGAAATTGAAATTTTAATTCATCTGAATAATTTATTAACCAGCAAAGCACAAACAAAACGGTATATTTTCCTGTGTACTGAGTGCTCAATTTTATTTAGTTCTTCAATTGGACTACATTAGTGTACTAAGAAAGAGAATAGTGACTGGGTGTATAGACTTTGAGCATGGACACAGAACTAGCACTAGTTATACTTTTGTCATTTTTGAGCGAGATGCTAATGGTCTAATCCAATAAAATAATTGATGCTAAGCTAAGCTAAAAGTGCTCCTGCTACACTTAGAGATAGGCTAAACAAAGAATAACAGAAAGAAAAAAGAAACAAACAAACAAACACACACACACACACACACAGATGGGTTAACTGAATTGGTTCTATCACTGTCTCTGCACTCCACCTATAGCTGGTGGGTGGTGAGCCCACTGGCGCCATTGTCCTGTGGCTGCTGTTGCATCATCCAAGTGGATGGTGCACACTGGTGGTGCTGTGGAGAGACCCCCCTTATGCTTGTAAAGTGCTTTGGGTGTATGGTCATACACAATAAATGTGCTATATAAATACACATTACATTACATAACACTTTTTTTATTAGGAAGTTGATTCACGTTGGAGGATCCAACCCTATCTCATGGCAATTCATAACTTATTGGTTTAGTGGCTAATCTGTATGAATTCGTACGATCTCATTTATACAATTTAGTACAATTTGCTTATCCCTTATGACGGTTGGGTTTAGGGGTGGGGTTGAGGGCCATGCCTCCTTTAAATTTTTTTGAACTTAAATTAGTCACTAAACCGACAAAACGTAAAATAGTTATGTTTCCTTGTGAGATCAAGCTAGAGGATTGACACGAGCACGGAAAAGAGATGTGAACCTGCAAAAGACATTGTTCAGTCTGAAATGAGTGAGTGAGTGAGTGAGTGAATAGGTGAGCGAGGGGATGTTTTCTGTCTGATGGATGAATATTTTCTGGATACCCATTCATTTTCCATGGCGGTCACTTTTGACCGGGAACACCACAGCTGTAACAAGGTTTATTAAAACACTCAAAATTCAATGAAAGAGGTGATCATCACTTTTATATGTTCAAGTGCAGAGTGTGAAGAATATCATAGGACCTTGAGGCAATCAGATGTAAAACACAATATTTATGAATGTTTAAAGTTGTAAATCGGTCAGATTTGACCCGAACACGACAGGAAAGTTAAACTCAATAACAAAGATATGAGCATAAAGAATCACTTATACTCCTCATGTGTATTACTTTCCAGTTTTCATATGCAGTAATGTAACATTTGTTCTTCCAAGTATTATTTTACTATCTAACTTCTGTCAAGCCCATACTTTATCATTCATAAATTTATTTTTATTTGACTTAGTCAATTATTTATCAGGGGTCACCACAGTGGAATGAACCGCCCAGTGGTGTAGTCCTAAAAAAAAAAAGTGGTGTACTATTACCCACCCAACACAAATTTTAAAAGTAGGCAAAGAAACGACGAAACTATATATATA
>CAIGQZ010032598.1:371464-386314 GCA_903798205.1 Danio tinwini
TATATATAGGTTTTTTTTTGTTTTTTTTTTTTGTTTTTTTACATATTTACCTGTGACTATTGAAAGAAAAAACTAATACTAAGGAAGTTAATGATTACAGGTGTCCAGCTTCCTTCAAAATATCTTTTTTTGTGTTAAACAAAATAAAAAAAAAACTACAAACCGGTTCGGAACAAGTAAAGGTTGAGTAAAGGATGACAATTTTACTTTTTTTGAATGAACTATCCATTAAAAAAGAAAAAAATATTTAAACAAATTGGTTATACCAAACAAATTGGTATATATATATCAGGAAAATAAAAAGTTTTTTTCTTCAAAAACTCAAATACTAGCCTATACTCAAGTATTTTTTCCATGTTTTAAATAGAACTACCACTTTTTTCAAAATGGCATAAATATAAACATGTAAAACAAATGTACAAGCTCATTTACATATTTCACTATAATAATATAAGTCATAATAGTAAAGATACAACACAATATTTTACTCTGATCTCACTCTGATATGCAGTTAATATGAGGACATTCACTGAGTGGTTCTGTCACTGTTTAATCCTGTGCATGAATGTATGATATATAATGCCACATGCACTGTAATGTGTTTTATAATCATAGTTAATTGATAATAAATGTTCGTTAAGAGTTGCATTTCTGTTGGAGGAACAGCTGAGGTGATCATTTAGTAGTGTACAGTTCATGAGGAAATCACAAAATATTTAGAGGCACTGAATAGAAATATAGGGGGCTAAAGCAATGCCCATGCTTTTTAAAAATAATTTTACCTCAGTGGTTTAGCGAGACATCATTTAGTTAACTTGTCGTCGTTATCAAAAAAAATTCTCCCAGCTGCTGCGGTCGTCAGTTGCAACCTAGTACTGGGAAACTTGTATTTTATAATATATATTATACAGTTGAAGTCAGAATTATTAAAACCCCTGAATTATTAGCCTCCTCCTGTTTATTTTTTCCCCAATTTTTGTTTAACGGAGAGAAGTTTTTTTCCAAACATTTTTAAACATAATAGTTTTAATAATTCATTTCTAATAACAGATTTATTTTATCTTTGCCATGATGACAGTAAATAATGTTTTACTATATATTTTTAAGACACTTCTATACAGCTTAAAGTGACATTTAAAGGTTTAATTAGGTTCACTAGGCAGGTTAGGGTAATTAGGGAAGTTATTGTTTAACAATGGTTTGTTCTGTAGACTATCGAAAAAAATATATAGCTTAAAGGGGCTAATAATTTTGACCTAAATGTTAAAAAAAAATAAAAACTGATTTTATTCTAGCCGAAATAAAATAAAGACTTTCTCCAGAAGAAAATTCCCTTGCTCTGTAAAAACATAATTTGGGAAATATTTAAAAAAAGAAAAAAAATCAAAGGGCAATTAATAATTCTGATTTCAACTGTATGTTTTTATACATACAAAACTGATCAAAATAAACATCAAATAAAAAATTTATATACATAAATGCTATAAAACTATTTTATTCATATTACAACAATATATTATGCATATTGCACACACACACACACACACACACATACTTTTATATCATATCATATGTAACCGTATGCATAGTCAGACTGAAATAGAATTTTCTGGTATGATGTGTGAAAATCCTGTTTGATCACTGGCCAACAGAAAAGCAAATTATTGATTAAGCCGTAAATCTGAGCTCAGTAAATCTCATTTAATCAGATTATGTTTTCTCTCTCTTCATATGTAATACTCGATCGGCATGTTAAGCTTGCATCAGCGGCACAGATGTTGTTCAGGCTTGTTAGGAGTTTCACAATATATATACATACATGCAAACATACAGTAAGGGAAAGCTTTCGCAGTCATGCTGATTTCTGCAGTATCTCTTAGAGAAAAACCTATGGAAAAGACCATTGAGAACTATTACAGTGCCAAGCCTGATCATTTATGTTTTGTTTTATTATCAAATATGTTCTATTATTACTATATATATTATTATTATTTTATTTCCACCATGCTTTTTCCCCATCATTCAAAAGCACAGAGTTTATTCAAAACCTTTAAAACATTATACATGTCTTTATTGTCTCACTGTATCACTTGCTGAGATATATTGTACACTACCAGTTAAAAAATGTTGTGGTCAGTAATATTTTTTTTTAGATGTTTCTAAAACCAATACTGCTCACCAAGGCTGCATTTATTTGATTAGAATTTGGTCAATGTTATTACTATTTAAAATAACTGCTTTATTACTGGATGTAGTTTAAACTGTAATGCGGAATATGCGCAGCTAGTGTTCTTCAGCCAATAATAAATTTCTGGCATAAGCTTAATGTGACTATTTTCAATTTCATAAGGTTAGTTTTACAGCCTAGAAGTTGTAATGTAATTAAAATACATTGAGTTAAATAGACTTAAGCATTCATTTAGTTGTTCAAGCATAAAACGAAATGAAAGACTGTGTGACTGTGAGACGAGTGCAGAAACTCCATCGAAAATACTTGGGGTAAAATAAATCCATATTTTAAAGACATGGTGGGGGAAATGGAATTTAATGCAGTGCTTCTTTTAGGGTCTGTGACCAACTTTATATTGTATATTAGAGATGTGCGGATCAGCTGAAATGTCACCCGAATCCGCTCCTTCATTCTAATTATCCACTCGCCACCCGCCTGCACATATAATTTTATCTGATATATATATATATATATATATATATATATATATCCGCACTCGACCCGCAACCGACCCGCACCCGATCAACACCTTAATAATTCTAATTCTTTGTTTTAAGCGAGATGATAGGTTACTGTGGATCGTTTATTATTAACAGCAGATTTAGCTTTTACATATACAGGAAAAGATCCTTCAGCCTAAACAGCAGCTATGTTATGTTTACTTGGCCTTTTTCTTTGCACTGTGCCAAAACAGAATAGCATCTAGCCTACTGTGCCTGGATTGGGGCTGCACTAAATGATAGTTTGCTTGCACCGCTTGTTGCAGGAATGCACACGCTTCTCCTTGCAAGGTGCTGCAGTCGTGTAAATAAGTGATCTTGTTTCTCCCAGAATGATAGCAGATTTTCCTCTGATGACTCCTCTTAACTGAAAGTTTGCACAGTACTCTTGCACTTCATCCATTATTTTGGGCGTCTCTCTCATCTTCACATTCTGCAAAGTCCACTCTCTGCTTTTTTGCTGGTCAACTGCTATGACCCGCGACCCACTAATCATAATGTATTTTTTTATTACCCGACCCGCGGATTATCCGCAGCACCCGCGGATATAACCACCATCCGCGCATCACTATTGTATATCTGTCAGGCAGTGATTTTAAAAGAAATCAGATCTTAAACGTGCCAGATTTATAATGGAAAGGCAGTTCACCGGAAGCTCTGAGGCTGGCTGGATGAAATTAAAAGTCTGTGTGCATATACCCCATTGATTCCTGTGTTCTAAAGATTAACTCTGCACCATTACTCCAGCCTTCAATGTCACATGATCACTCAGAAATCATTATAATATGATTTATAATGATTTGCTGTTCTATTATGAGTGGCTATTATTAGTGCTCAATCAATTATAATACTTCATATAATTATCAATGTTGAAAACCTTTTTTTTTTCAGTTTTTCTGAAACTGTTGACATATTTTACTTTGTTTTTATGTATTCACTTTTACTCCTGAGCAGTTTAACAACTTAAGTCCTTGTAAAAATCAAAGTAAAGTTATTTTAGATGTTAGTATCAGTATGTTTAATCCACTGCTATATGCCTTAAAGATATCTATAGTGTGCTATAAAACTGTAAAAAAATCACATTTAGAAAATATAATCAACCAGAGCATGCAGTTTGTCAGTTCACAGTTGAACATTAGGAAGAAAGAAAGAAATCCCAGTGGGACTATGACAGTCTATGACTTAATGTGCCTTTAATAAATAAAAATAACTATATTTTTGAATGGTACTAAACTAAACTTTTAGTTTCCACAAAATTACAACATAGGCTCAATGTGAAAACTTACCCCTATATACATTTCTGTAGATCGCGAATTATGTAGCCAGAGCTACGTATAGCTGCATTTCATCTTTAAAACGATTGCTTCGGGGCGGTTTGATGTCGTTCCTTTTCTCGCTTACCAGCTGATCGCTTATCTACGTATGGATGGCTTACGTGGGTGGACTCACACAGAGCGGAGTTGACCGTGACAATGGGGTTTGAGTCTGGTGAAGAACGGTTCCAGAAAGCAGGTATAACAAAAATAAACAAACAAAAAAATAAATAAACAAGTAAACAGTTTATTAACAGAGTGAGAATGTGGTAAAATCTGAAAACTTGGTAAAAATCTGGCTACCGCAAGGGCTTTTCTTTTTCTGAATTACTTTTGAAAACACTGCTGTTGGGTTTCAGAGCGGCCTGACAGTTTTCAACACGGATCATAATAATTAATAAATCTTGCTTAAGCAGGAGATCATCATACTATAATAATTTCTGCAGGACTGTGTGACACCAAAGATAGCAGTAATGATTTTCATCATTCAGCTTTAAATTACAAGAATAATTTACATATTTAACTAAATTCAATAAGGTTATTTTTTTTTGGAAATGCATAATAAAACTTAAAATATTTTATAATAAGTAAAGACACTATAAACAGAGCTGAAATACAGAACTGTCTGGTTACTGGATTCATAACCGTCAATCAATAGCAACTACAATATAAACAGTTTAACTCATTGTGATACAGTCAGATTTACTGAAGAGTTAATTTCATTCTTTATTATACTTTGTTGTTCCCTAAAGGTCTGCTACAGATTGTGTTGATAAATGTGACCCTGGACCACAAAACCTGTGTTTGCTGTATGTGCTTGCAACTGCCAAAATACATTGCATGGGTAAAAATTGTATTTATTATTGTAAGTTATTTTGTACATTTCTTATTGTAATATATATATATATATATATTCAATAATTTAGACAAATTTAAAAGTGATTTTTAAACCCTCTAGATATTTAAATAGTTGTATCTTGCCTAAATATTGCCTTATCCTGATCAAAAATCAATGAAAGTGTATTTATTCCGATTTCAGGTAATAAATCTCAATAAAAAAAAATTAAAAAAAAATTAATATGACTTAACTATGTTGTCCATAGCAGTGTAAATTACTTAAATGAGTAATTAATTACTATATACATCATTCAAATTTGTCTGAAAAGTAACTTAATTATTAAAAAATATTTTAATTACTTGTCTAAATATGATTTAAAATACATATATACATATTAATCTCAAAGCATAAAGAATTCAAAGAAAACTCTTTTAATTTGACACAGTCTTTTTAACTTTATTAACACACACACACACACACACACACACACACACACACACACACACACACACAAAATTGTATATAAACTGAAACACAAAATTTCCAAAATAATAATGAAACCATATTTCATATTTAGATTTTTTTACATAAATTTTCTACTCAATTTATTGTTTATTAACCTTGTGTAATTGTCTGACTAATCTAAACAACATTGCATTCTGCAAATATATTTGTGTAAGAATAAATAAATATATTTACAATTATTTCGCTTCTCTAAACTGATTTATACAGAACTGCTAAATTTATTCACAGTATTTTAGGCAAGTATAATAAATAGCTGTAATCGTAAATAAATTAGCAAAACATTTTTAATCTTTAACTGTCACCCCACAATTTGAGTTCACACTTAACCCTTTAACTGTCTGTTCTACCAAATGATTGACCATATTGGTTTGACTGTTTTAAATAATGACTGTTAAAGTCATTTAAAGAATGACTGTTTTAAATAATGGTTTACACACACAGCATTGTTGGTTTACAAAAAAATAAATAAAATCAAACATACATAATCCTCTTGCACTACTATACCAGTTTCCACAAAATTACAACATAGGCTCAATGTGAAAACGTAGCCCTATACTGTATACATTTCTGTAGATTGTGAATTATGTAGCCAGAGCTACGTATAGCTGCATTTCATCTTTAAAATGAACGCTACGGGGTGGTGATGTCTTTCCTTTTCTTGCTTACCAGCTGATCACTTATATACGTATGGATGGCTTACGTCGGTGGACTTAACACGCAGAGGAGTTGACCGCAACAACGGGGTTCGAGTCTGGCAAAGAATGGTTTCAGAAAGCAGGTAAGACAAAAAACAAAAGCTATAAAAATAAAATAAACAAGTAAATAAAAGGGTGAAAATGTGGTAAAATCTGAAAACGTGGTAAAAATCAGGCTGTCACGAAGGCTTTTTTTTTGGATTGCTACTAAAATAAATAAAATATTAAAATAAATAAAATAAATCTGTTATTAAAACACTGCTGTTGGGTTTAGGGAAGTAGGTGGGCGCTAGTCAATCTGTGCTTTTTAAAACACTTATTAGTTGGGTTTAGGGAAGGGGGTGGGTGTGGGGACCGGTCGGTCGTCAGCAGCCTCTGGTGGAGCAGGCATGAATGGCACTCACGAGAGAAATTTGACATCTCATAAAAGCGTACACAGCGGCCTCTGGCGGACTCGTGAAAACAAAAACTGCAAAAAAATGTAGCTTTTGAGATGTATTTTGCTTTTTTCTAGAAATGTATATAGGGGTACGTAATCAGAACAGCCTGGCAGTTTTCATCACAGATCATAATAATTAATAAATCTTGTTTAAGCAGAAGATCAACATGCTATCATATTTTCGGAAGGACTGTGTGACACTAAAGACAGGAGTAATGATTTTCAACATTCAGCTTTAAATCACAAGAATAAATACAATTTTTTATTTTATTTTTTTTAATGAAAATGCATGATAAAACTTGAATTAGTTTATAATAAGTAAAGACACTATAAATAGAGCTGAAATACAGGACTGTCTGGTTGCTGGATTCATAACCATTGATCAATAGCAACATCAGTAACATAACTTACTGTGATACAGTCAGATTTACTGAAGAGTTCATTTCATTCTTTATACTTTGTTGTTCCCTAAGGGTCTGTTACAGATTGTGTTGATAAATGTGACCCTGGACCACAAAACCTGTGTATGCTGTATATTTATGACAACAGCCGAAAAACATTGCAAGAGTAAAAATTATATTTTTTTCTTTCATGCAAAAAATAATTCGAATATTAAGTAAGAATCATGTTTCATGAAGATATTTTGTACAATTCCTATGTTAAATATATTAAAACTCAATCTTTAAATGGTGATGTGCATTGTAAAGCACTTCATTTACACAAATTTAAAAGTGATTTTCTAAGTATTTAGATTTTCTTTTAACCCTTTAGGTATTTAAATAGTTGTACCTTGGCTAAGTATGGTCTTATCCCTACAAACCATACATCAATAAAAAGCTTATTTATTTAGATTTCAGGTGATGATCCTCAATTTCTTTAAAAAGCTTAGTATGGCTGGTTTTGTTGTCCATAGCAGTGTTGGGTAAGTTACTTAAAATGAATAATTAATAAAAAAAAAAAATTAAAAAAAGAAAATATGTTTAATGAGAATCTGAAATATTGTATGGCATACTTAAAAAAATAAAGATGATTTAGTATTCAAAAATGTTTTATTTTGATTGCGTTTTAAAATAAATTGGTCTTACACTTCATATTATCAGATTTTTCATAGTATATGTGTTAATTCTGGTACTTTTACCATAAACCGACATACAGTTGAAGTCAGAATTATTGAATTATTGACACTGAAGTCAGCCCCCCTGAATTATTAGACCCCTGTTGATTTTTTTCCCCAATTTTTATTCAAGGGAGAAAAGATTCTTTCAACACATTTCTAAACATAATAGTTTTAATAACTCATTTCTAATAACAGATTTATTTTATCTTTGCCATGATGACAGTCAATATATTTTTTTCTATATATTTCTCAAGACACTTCTATACAGCTTAAAGTGACATTTAAAAGCTTAATTAGATTATTTAGGTTAACTAGGCAGGTTAATGTAATTAGGCAAGTTACTGTATAACAATGGTTTGTTCTGTAGACTATTGAAAATATATATATAGCCTAAAGGGGCTAATCATTTTTACCTTAAAATGTTTTTTAAAAAATTAAAAACTGCTTTTATTCTTGTCGAAATAAAACAAATAAGACTTTCTCCAGAAGAAAAAAATATTATCAGACATACTGTGAAAATGTCCTTGCTCTGTTAAACATCATTTGGTAAATATTTTAAAAAGAAAAAATTCAAAGGGGGCCAATAATTCTGACTTCAACTGTATCAACCATTTGGTATATATGGAGCTAATAATTTGCCAAAACAATCTGAATTTGAATTGTGTTCATTTGAATTATTGGCAGTTGTAATTGAATAATTTTAATGTTTTTTAAAAAATAATAATAATTAGAATTTCTGAATTTGAATTTCATAACTTGAATATTAAACATCTGAAATGTAAGACAACTGAATTTTTCAAGGCTTCATTTTCAAACATCAGATTTTTTGTGTGTGTTAATTCCTAGACTTCAGATATCCAGTTTGTAAAAATACAGTTTAAAATTTTCATGAAGAAATTCAGAACATCAAATTCAATATCCAAAAATTCAAAACCAAATTCAGAATGTGAAATTCAGATTCAGAAGAAAGTAGGTCAGGGGTCATCGACAGTCAATAGTAGACGATTTTATTTACAGTATTTTAGGCAAGCATTTTTTAAAAAAACTGTAATTAAATAACCTAAAATAAAAACTTTGGGAAAAACAGTAATTTGATTACAGGAACTAGTTACTTTTTTACTATTTACGCCCAGCACTGACCCAGAGTCACAAATGTGGAGTTTTCATTTTAAACACATGCAAACACTGGTAGTGTGAATAATGCAACATGCAAATAACTAAACTAAACACCTGCTGTGACATACATCATTCATGAACAATATTCAAACTCCAGCAGTTTTCCATTAGCTGTCAGACATTAGGTGACACAAGGAAGGCAATAGACTGTATAGTTATCACCTGAACAGGGTTTGATCCCTCCCACCAAACTATACAACCTACTACCTCACCCTGTCCAGACACCAAAAACATTCACTCATCCAGTCAACATGAAACATCTTCTTACTGCATGAATGTGAGTGAATATACTTTCCGACAAATGCAGGAGCTTTGTCCGTGTTGTTTTGCAGATGATTTGGCTGTCGCCTTAGGAAAGACAGTAGATTGTATAGTTATCTCAGAGAGAGAGCACCGGGCTCCACAACTATTCAATCTACTACCTCAGCCCCAAGAACAGCAGAGCAGATGCTGACCGCCGACAGAACATCGCTGGTCCCTGCAGAGAGAGAGAAAGGTGGTTAACACTGCCATTCCAGTTAATGTTATTACTGCTGGACTTCACAGAATGGCTTGAGCAAGTAAACAGCCAATGAAATGGCTCTGCTTAAGACTGTTTGCAAATGTAAAGTGAAACAAATGCAGGGCTATATCAAGCCATATTTATGGACTGTGGACAATTCCAAACAAATCCACAATTAGTTCTTTTTTTTTTCCAAATCAGCATACAGAGGATGTTAACTCATGAGATATAGGGCCCTATTTTAACGATCTAGGCGCAAAGTCCAAAGTGCATGGCGCAAAAGCATTAAGGGCGGGTCAGAATCCACTTTTGCTATTTTAAGGATGGAAAATCGTCTATCAGGGTTGAGCTTATTCTCTTATTGAGTTATATGTGTGTTTTAAGAATAAACCAATCAGAGTCTTATCTCCCATTCCCTTTAAGAGTCAGTTGCATCACGCCATAGCGCATTTGCTATTTACATGGCGAAGGAAAAACTGAACGCTTCAATAGCAAGAAAACAGTTAAACATAGCATCTACAGCGCAAGAATGAGAGAATGAGCCTCCTCATTCTTTACTTTCACTTTCACTTTCGTGGATAAGGAAATGTGTTGTACACACAGACATTCATTAGCCTATAGAACTTTTTCTTGGCTGCTGCATGAAGGGCGCCATATCGACCAGCGTCTTCTGGTAGAATGTTTAGAACGTCCGTTTACAGTGTTTTCAACTGGTAATTTGCGCTCTGAAAAATGGGTTTCAATAGCGTTTTGAGTGGATTACGGAGTGTTTTTTGTGACACACAACTTTGAAAGGTGTTTGTTAAAGTTGTTATCTGTCAGATGTCTGCCGTGAGAATTACAGTGTGTGTGTGCGCATGTTTTCCCGGCCTGTCAGCTGTTAGCTCGGCGGCTCTTTAATACACACACGCACGCAATACTTCACTGCATCATAAAGCAAACCAGATTACTGCCATGAATATTAACAGGTGTGTAAGTCATGCAATTTACAAAAATGACCAATAAAAGTCCGTTACTGACTCTGCTGGCTGATTTGCTGTTCATTCTAATCCCGAGCCGTTTATGTTTCATTTAGTGTGTAGTATTTACCATGGTTTGTGTTTTGCTGTCATTTCAAAGTGTCACTTTGTTTTCACTTTGTCACAGTTATTAAATCAGTGTGTTAGTGGGACAGCATAGATATATACACTAGATATCACATAGGGACCCTGAGCATGCGTCAATAGCATCGCCACATTGGTACAGTGCTCCTAGGACAAACGTCATTCAACCGCACTAGTCAAGACAGTGTGCCAATGTCAAGATGCTGAACTTTAGCGCTGTGTACGGGTGTAATAACGAGCAAACAAAGAAAACAAAGCACAAAGTCATCACATTTCATAGGTAAGATTTCTTTTTTTATGTTTTTGTATGTTATGAACTTTTGTGCTTAACAAGTAACGTTATTGATGATAATACAGTCTCTTACTGCAGTGACCATAAGGCAAAGTAGCACCAACTCGCACTAAATTCTAAGCTTATGCTAGTTTTGTTGAATAAAATAAGCAAACAATGTTATGAAATATGACAAGAAGATGCTGCGCTGCCAAAAACTTGTATTATTGTCAGCTAAGTGAACAAGTCGTTCAAAACGGATATTCATTCACAAACGAATCGCTCCCTCCGTCAGAATGAGAAGTGAAAGCAGGAGAGGTGGTGTGTTTCAGGACATGGATTAGATCAAATTAAACGGGGAAGGAGGGTAATGCATTTCCATGCACACAAACACTCACTGTTTGTCAGGAATGCCCGTGCGGTCACATCCATCAATGTAGAAAAGTGATGTGAAATTATCATATTTCGTAATTTTTTAAAAATATTTGCATACGGACCACTGGGGAAAACTCCTGATCATAGATGTATGCATATATGTGTATTTCTCTGGCTTTGGATGGCCACAGTCCTCCACTTCACCTTTGTCCTGCATTCATTTCAAAGGAGTGCTACCCTGTACTAAAATGGCGGCTCTATTGACGAATTCCTTCTAATAAACAACAGTAGGGTAGGCAACATCTATTGGGTAGGCGACATCTATGTTGGGACAGTACAGTAGGCTACGTGTCTGTGTCAAACATTTTGGTGAACTATATTTGTTTGGGTTGGTTATATATTTGAAAGAAAGAGAAACTGTTGACTTTAGCAATGACAAGGCTTCATTTAAACAGCAGAAGATGCAGTCTGACAACGAGCGAAAAATGCCTCACAGCAGTTGTTTTCACATTTTTTTAAATGATCAGTCCAGGAGGTGGCGCTGATCGATGACAGTATTAGTTCAAAGCAGGTAAAATAGATTAAAACTATCGTTTCAAAGCTGTCCGAATGCAACTGTTTACACACATCAGCTGCCGACCAGAAGTTCTTAGCATTCTCCTTGCGCATACACGCAAAGCATAATGGGTAATTTTCCGTTCTAAGAAAAAGGTCTATACATAATTAATTTTATTTGTTATGCGCAAAGATTTGTTTCAAAACTATTCCTAAATTCACTTCTATTTCCAGCAAACAAATAAATGAACAATAATAATAAAGTGTAGTAAAAAGTTATATCCAAATACACATGCTATGCCCCATATGGTCTAAAAACTGACAGGTGAGCAAATCTAAGCTTGTTTTTAATAAAACTAATATAAATATGCACATAATAAATAATACTGTTAATAATAATAACATTATAAAACAGCAATTTGTCATAAATAAACTCAAAAATTCCCCCGAGATGAAGGCAGTAGTTTTTATATTTATGTAGGCTAGAAAGTAAAAATGTTTGTAATATTTTAATCTTTTAATTATTTTTCATTTGTAAAGTATTGGCGTATTGCTCTACATCTAGTGTGTATTAAGCAATGTTTAAGTGAGCTAGCAATGCGCCTTAACACATCTCCTTTTTTAGATCAGAATGCCTATGGGCGCACATATGAGCGCAAATGCATTTGCTATTTAAACAGCACGGTGCAAAATGTCAAAATGAATCTTGCGGCGAGCTAAATCTAGCAAACAACAATTAAGTCATGCCTTGCGCCACATTGCGCCGGGTGTGTGATAGGGCCCATAGTGACATGTACAAACTGATATGACAGAAATTCTGACTTTCTTTGTGTTACCTTAACTTATTTAAGTCAATCAGGTTTCAGCTTTTATTTAGCTAAGTTTAACTTTATGGGCTCTATTGTAATGATCTAGGCACAAATCTAAAAGTCTCACGGTGCAAAAGCATTAAGGGTTTGTTCAAATCCACTTGTGCTATTTTGCTATCCTGGCGAATGGTCTAACAGGGTTGTGCTTATTATTTTAATTAGTTATGGGTGTGTTTGAGAATAAACCGATCAGAGTCTCATCTTCTATTCCCTTTAAAAGTCAGTTGCGATACGCCATGGGGCATTTGCTATTTACATGGCGGACCTTGTAAGTGGAAAAACTGAACGCTTCACTAGCGATAAAACAGTTAAACAGACCATCTGCAGCACGAGGATAAAGAATGAGCCTCCCCCAATCGGCGTTTACTTTCTCTTTCTCTTTTTCATGGATAAGGAAACAGTGTTGTACTCACTCCACTGAAGACATCCATTAGCCTGCATAATTAATTTAGTTTGTTAAGCACAAAAATTTGTTTCAAACCTATTTCTAAATTCAGTTCTAATTTCCAGCAAACAAATAAATGAACAATAATAATGAAGTGTGGTCAAAAACTGAGTTATGTCCAAACACAAATGCTATGCCCCATATGGTCTAAAAGCTTACAGGTGGACAAATCTAAGCTTTTTTTTTTTTTTTTTAAACAAATATAAATATGTATATAATAAATAATACTTCTAATAATAATAACAGTAAGCAAATGCAAGTTGTTGTGAATAAACTGAAAAAAAAAAACGATATGAAGAAAGCATGGAGGCAGTGGTTTATATATTTATGTAGAAAGTAATAGTTGTTGTAGTATTGTATTCCTTTAAATCTTTTTCATTTGTAAATATATTTGTGTATTGCTGTACATCCTGTTTGTTTTAAGCATTGTGTAAGCGAGGCGCACAACTAATGCGTTCCTCAATTCCTCAGAATAGCAATGCATTAACAATGTGCCTTAACACAGTGTTTCTCAACCACGTTCCTGGAGGACCACCAACACTGCATGTTTTGGATGTCTCCTTTGTCTGTCACATTCATTACAGCTCTTTTAGTCTCTGCTAATGATCAGAGTCAGGTGTGTTTGGTTAAGGAGACATGTCAAATGTGCAGAGCTGGTAGGCCTCCAGAAACGTGGTTGAGAAACACTGCCTTAACACACCTCTTTTCTAGTCAGAAACACCCATGAGTCCACAAAGTGGTGTAAATGGATTTGCTATTTAAACAACATAGAGGAAAAAGGGAAAATTAAGTTTGGGCTGGTCTGAAAATAGCAAACACGTCTCGTGCCTTATTGCACCTGGTGATAGGGCCCTATATGTTTAGTCAGATGTGTTTGGCTGATGCGAGATGTGATTACAAGGAAAGTTCATTTGATTCAACAAAATAAAGACTCATTTAAAGACCAGAGTTTCTCTTGTGATAAAGGAGGGGTGCACATAATTGCACTGAATGTAGCGTACTTAAAGCTTCTCAGACATTTTACTTACAAATACAAATAAAGTAAAAAAAAAATAATAATTAAAAACATAAGTGTATTTGAGAGTTCACTTTTTTATGACAGGGACTTAAGTATGTTTGTTTTGAACTACTGATACCTTTTTAAGAACAGATAAACACTTAAGTTTAACTGCCTTTCTATTTTCATTTGATTGTGTTTTAAATATAATATGTAACTATGTATCTAAAAACATTTGTATATAGTGTTCTGTAATAAGCACTTTTTCAATGATGAAGTGATTTTTTTTCACAAATGGTGAGAAACAGAGAACTAAACTACTTAAAAAAAAACTAAAAACAAAACAATTTTTTTTTTATTGTTTTAAGAAAGGTTCCAGATATTCTATTCTATTCTATTCTATTCTATTCTATTCTATTCTATTCTATTCTATTATATTATATTATATTATATTATATTATATTATATTATATTATATTATATTTATTATATTATTCATTCATTTTCCTTTCGGCTTAGTCCCTTTATTAATCTGGGGTCGCCACAGTGGAATGAACCGCCAACTTATCCAGCACATGTTTTACCTCAACCTATCACTCATTCAAACACACACTTATACACTACGATCAATTTTAGCAAACTCAATTCACCTGTACCACATGTCTTTGGACTGTGGGGGAAACTGGAGCACCTGGAGGAAACCCACACTAACATGGGGAGAACATGCAAACTCCACACAGTAATGCTGACTGACCAAGCCAAGGCTCGAACCAGCGACCTTTTTGCTGTGAGGCGAAAGTGCTACCCACTGTGTCACCTATATTATATTATATTATATTATATTATATTATATTATATTATATTATATTATATTATATTATATTATATTATATTATATTA
>CAIGQZ010032598.1:393392-408101 GCA_903798205.1 Danio tinwini
ACTTACCACAAACAAATCTGCTTGTAATACTTTACAGCATTACTGTCAAAAGTCAAATGTTTATTCACTTTAAGACAGATTTAGTCCATAGCATACATACAGGAGTCTGATTAATAGCCAAAATAAGTCTGTGACTTCACGCGGTATTAGTCAATCTTTATATGAATAAATAGAGTGTACAATCACCTTTATAGGCTAAATGGTGTTTCTTTTTAAAACGTAGGGAACTATCTCGTCATATAGCTACTGCCTACATAGGCAGCAATGTAACTATTACAAAGGTCACAAACTCATTTCACAATTTACTTCAGCACATTTGGTGTTAACACGTTGCTATGTTGATGCAATCTCGAAAGAACAAAACTTTAGCAGTTTATATTAAATACTATAGTGTTTTTGAATCATAGTAAAATACTTGAATTAATAT
Organism: Danio tinwini; assembly: GCA_903798205.1. Classification (NCBI taxonomy): domain Eukaryota; kingdom Metazoa; phylum Chordata; class Actinopteri; order Cypriniformes; family Danionidae; genus Danio; species Danio tinwini. The sequence continues at coordinate 393,820 of CAIGQZ010032598.1, forward strand.
GCTATATGCTATCATAACAGCAACTATAATGATATTAACAAATTGCCATATAGTTTTCTGGAACGGAACTATGCTATATAATGCTGCAATGCACCACAGTTTACAAATTGAAGCATACTAAATGATTTATTACAATTATTTATCAGTTCACTCTAGTTAATACAACAGTATGATGTACCATTCAATGACAATGTGTTGTTAATACTACAATGTATACAGTATAACAAAATTTGCAGTATGGTTTACAAACACTATAGCATTTTATATAATACTTTTTTTTTTAAATATGAGAGTCCAAAACAATACACCAGCATCCTCAGTAAAATATTTTCAACATTTGATTTGTTAATTATCGTACTTAATTCAAATAAACATGAGCTGGCAATGCATTCTGGGATCGCATTGTCCATGAATCGCACATGTAATGCCTTAGAATTGAGCTAAATTGATCATTCACGTCTTTGATGCCTTAAAATTGAAGGCAGCTCATTAAGTTTTAGAACAGAATCTGTCTCTAACATATGGAAAACATCATAAAAGCGTTATAATTGCATTCGTTTAAACGATCTCGTAAAACCTGTTTCTCAATGCAGCTATTAAACAGAAAAATGACCCATCTGCCCAGCAACAACCAAAGCCCTCTCGATAAATGGCTGCCATTTTTAAGTGCATGTGTTTGTTTACGCATCACCTATGCCATACCACCTCTTGGCATAATCATAAAGCAAGCAATTGATAGTCACAAAGGAACATCTTGCCTGCCTCTCTGTGGATTTTGCAAATCAGAAAGAGCTAAACAAATCGAGCGAGATCAACAAAAGGCCTTCTATCTTACCTAGCGATCAAAGAACACAGCCGTTAGCCCTTGTGGTCGTCCAATCGCAGGAGGTAAACAGGGAAATCAATTAGCCTGCTGAACGCAACCTCCCACCGTGTTATGGCTGCCAAGACCATATGTGATTACGAAATTTGCTGAAATCGCACACCCAAAAATGGCTATCGATAATCTTGCGTTAGATCCTGAGTGTTTGGCACAAGTTCAGCGATTGAAAAAGTGGTACATGTTCTTGTTTTCATTTTAATTTTCTCCCCTCCTTTCCGTCGCCGAGTCCCTGAGTCTGGTGCCAAGAAAGGGGCAGAGCCTGTATGCCAGGCTGCATTTCAATGAACGGAGGAGAAGATGGTGGGTAGAGCGTTGAAGGGTGGGGGATGTTGGCAAAGGAAGACTAAGAGGCCACAATTTAAAAATATATAATAAAAAGAGGGGAACTTGAGACAATGGGCTTGTGCAGCATTAATTTAACGTAGAAGGGGAGCTTCCCCATTGAAAATCCCTTTGGCATCCGCATAACTTAAAATTAGCCAAAAGTATGTGTCAGGCATATCAGAGATATGGGTTGCACAAACAACGGATGTTTCGCGCTTTTTACTATTAATAGTGTCCATTGCTATCTTTGCATCTGTAATCTTTTGTTTGCACAGCTGTGGATCAGCATTCTTTGTATTGGTGAGAACAAATCAAGCATTTTAGCCTCGAAGTGCAACTAGTGTTTATATGTGAAACAGATTTGTTTGTGCACATTCAGCTTTTTTTTCCTGTTCTAGTCACCTGTGACTTTGTTTCTCAGTTAACTCTAAAATGTCATTAATCATGCTGCTTATGATCCCTGTCATCAACTTCCACCAGAAAGAAACGCCCTCACTGCAAAAATAGCGGTCCCCAAAAAACAGGAAGTTGGGCTTGGCTTGACCTTGGCTGACTCTGTCACGCGGTCTCTCTGGAGAGCCTGCTGTTACTCATCGAAACTCGACGATAAGGATTCTGCCTTGCCTTGTTTATACAAAGACCTTGCAGATTAGACTTAGATCTCTGCCCCCGTCTGGGGCCGTGTAACTAATAGGCTCGGAGCATATGCTGCGTGTCTGTGCATTTGCAGCCAAACAGCAGTGTTTTCTCACCTGCAGTGAATTTTCCACCGTCAATTCTTTCTTTATAAACACTTCATCCAAATAAAACTTTACGTCTGAAGTCAGAATTCTTGCCTGAATGAGTGCTGGTTGTATTTTTAGGGTTAAACTCTGTTTGTTTTCAAACTTCCTGTTTGCTAATGTAGGGTTGGAGCACAGAGTGCATCAGATTGTCAGCTTCAATAAATGTATGAGGGAGTGGGGCTGTATGGGAAACGGAAAAAAAAAGCGAGGGAGAGAGAAAAAATATGAAGCTACATGGTAAGTTCATCTGAGGAGAACAGGGGGTGGAGGAAATGCTCTCCGTTCCTCCCTCCCTCGCTCCACTTTTTTTTCCCTGTTGCCATCTTTCTCTGTCCCTGAGCAAAATAAACATGTATACGCCAACTTTTGTGCCTCTTTGCAGAGTTTTTCCCATGGAAAGCAGCAATTTACCTGCCCTCCGTCCTTTTGCTGACGAGTCATAATGCACAAATGAGAATATTAACAAAGAAAAATCCTTGATCTGTTGCAGTTTCGACCAAACGCCTCCATTTCTCACAGCATTTCTACTTTTGTTTGAACTATTAAAACAGAATTAGTTTGCTAGAGTCTGCATTAAAAATCCCTTTAAGTCACACAGAAAAATCCCTTTAAGTAAAAATATACTTACTACAGTAGAACACAAACACGTGGCACTTCGACGCCATTTTGAGTGCTTTCCTTTGTAATTTTTTTAAACACGTGAATTGCGTTTAAATCATATTCATCGATGTATTTCAATTTCAGTGGTCAAGTGTGGTCCTTGTAATGACAACCACAACGTTTTAACTGAAAGCCATTCTCTCTGTTTTTAATTCATTTCACAAAAGAACCTACTTGTTAAAATGTGTCATGTCAATACATTTCAACCATATTCTAATTTGAATCACTTATATCAATCTAAAATGTGCCTGTTAATATCTTTCTGTCAATAATATTACATCAGCCATTTCATCAGTTTGTCCCCCCGATCTGCACAACAAATGTCATTTTGTTGAGAATTTATACAATTACTTCCTAATCAGTTGCATTTCTTGGTGTTATTTCACAAACTAGCATTACTCCTTAGGCATTCATCTAATTTGCACTGCAAACAACAGGGAGAAAAAAAGCAACGGAATCAAGCAGGACAGTCCTACATTTTGATAGAATACCTGCTGAATCAAAAGTTATTTGATTTTATATACTCTCATTTCACGAATAATGAACAAATGTTCTTCTACTGTACATGCAAATGAACTTTATACTTTCTTAAATGTATGTAAATTACACCCCACAGCTGAGCTCTCATTGGCACTTTTTATATAAAGATATACAATTAAAAGCAGGTACTAATCCAGAAGACAAATGTGTATTTTACAACATATATTTGATTAGTGGAGTATTATATGGGCCATGAATAAATCATGAGTCATCACAACCAAAACTAAAATAAATAAATAATGAAATAAAACATCAGTGTGTTAATACCCTATCAGAAGCGTTAAAGTAGCAACCACACAGTATTGGAACATCTTAACCATCAAATGCAATGAAAACAAACATAAATCCCACAATCAACTGCACAAAATAACCCAAAACGAAGTGAACGTACACGTTGTCTAAAGCAACGCACAGCAAATTGTGAAAATGTTTTAGTATTTTTGAAAAACCATTAACAACAGAGTCAAATAAAAGAGATGAATAAAACGATCATCAACAATTACTTGGCCGAAAGTCGTTTAGTGCTGTAGAAATGGCGGAATCCGAGGCATGGGCTCAGGGGTGAAGCTTACACGTTTACAAGAGGAAGACAACAGTGAACAAGAGAGCCAGCTGAGTGAAAGAATCGACAACGATGCTTTAAAATATTGCTTTAAAAAGTGAATTAAATGCATGGGATATTATGAAGTATGAAAGATAAAAAATATTTAAAAAATAGGGCAGAATACCTGCAGGCTTCAAGAAGGCTTCAACGTCAAAAACACAAGGCAGGGTGATGGCGGTGAGAAGAGGAGGCTCATGCACATAGTACGCCTATCTTGGGGAGAGAGACCTAGAAACGTGCTGCCACCAAACATGCTCTTTCACAGGGTTGTGGCTGAAGAAAGAGCACGTACAGCGGCCTCCGTTTCACCCGCCTCACCACAAGCTCTTTCTCCCTGCCCACTTTGGCACAGGATGCAAAGTGAAAGACAGAAGCTAAGAGAGGGAGAGAGGAGGTGTAGAAAGAAGGGGACTCTAAGCAACTTAAAAGAAAGGCAGAGATCAAGGTTTGCAATGCAGAAAATGCAAAGTGGTCATAAAGGTACAGTTATTGCTATGTCCGCAAAATGGGGCAAACTCATTTTTATGGGAATGCAAGAGGATTAGCACATGCCCCTGTTTCCTAGTGATGGTTTCTCCAGGCATAAACTTTTAGAAATGATCTGATCAAAACAGGTCCGAGATAAAAACTGAGTGAGGTGAAAAACCGAGTAATCTTATTCAGAAAAAGGTTAATACTTACTACTTCCGTGCTTTATTGTGCCCTTTATCCAGGCATGTGACCAACCTCTTCAGCAGTTAGCCAATGCTTTCTGTGGCTCCTGGAGGAATATAAATAACCATCCCAAAAGAAGTGTGAGAGGATGAAGAGTTGATTTTGCTCACCCCTGAGAATGCAGTGATTGTCTTTGTCAGCATTTGGCATCCGTCCCAGGTAGTTTGAGCCTTCGAGTTATAGTCCTCGCTAATCATTACACACATCCAGAGGCTGTTCTGCAACCGCCTGCGTTTTGAGTTTCTTTATCAGGGAAACATGACATGAGCGGTCCATTGTACTTCCTCAAAGAGCCTTGAAAGACACCACACTTGGTTGATCCCTCTTGCCTGACTGATTCATTAGGGTGACATTGTCACCCAAGCTGCACTTGGCATGCAGTCAGTTAGTTATGAGTAGCAAATGCCATTCAAATAAGCGTTGAGGAAGTTTTAGCAGTTTGCAGTGAAGTCACACCACCAAAAGTTTGTCCTCAGGTCCTTATGATGAAAGAGGAAGTGAGCACAACTTGTCATTTGTTGCAGTGGCAGACTTCACATGGTCATCTTGCTGAACAAGTTCTGATGTAAAACAGGATCACCCTTTACGACACGCAGATGGCATCTTGTCAAAAGAGTCCACATTTGTCCCTTCTGCTCGCAGGCAGTGTCCTGGGCAGCACAGTGCCTGACGTCACAGTTCCTTTGTTATTGATACATTTACATATTTCTCATTTACTGAACTCGCTGAACTTCCTAGCACATCCGTCCCCTGTTCAGTCCTCCCAGAGAGAAAAAAAAATAGTCTCTTTAAACATCTTTTCATATGGCGCCTTGCCAAAGTAGGGGAGCGTGAAAGCACAGGAGGAAATCCTTGATGCAGTGCCTTAGTTGCAGACACTACAAAGATTTATTTCGCGCTTTTTCCCCCCTCTCCTACAAATTTGCTCCCTGTGTCTCTTCCTGTCGAAGTGAGGGGAGGCTGTAAAAAGTTTCAGCTGTGCCGGCAGAGGCTGTCTTATTTGGCAGCAGTTCAAAACAGCATTGCTTGCGTCCAAAAGCCAGTCTGCTTGCCAGCCAGGCGAATTTGAAAAGGCCATGCTATACTCCGCCCATGTTTGGGAGAGAGAGAGAGAGAGAGAGAGAGATGGGGCAAAGCTACGCGCCACAGCTCAGCCCTTCCCACCCTGCCTTACTTGGCAGAGCAGCTTTTTTCAGGATGGGGGAATCTAGGTCAGACCTTGTGTGCCTGTTGTGGGACAGTTCAGAGCACCTTTTCATGTGTGTGAGGTGTACACCTCCCTCAGTACTAACCATTTCCTGCACATGCCATCCAGTCATCTAAAAGCAGAATCCTAACAGTGTCCGCTTACTCCAGTTACAGTAAAGTGTACCTTTCAAAAAGACCCTCAACCCACCTGCACCTCTAAACGCTTTCAAAGAAGTGTCTGTGTTTCTGAGTTCTGGGGCTGGAAATGCACAGATGGGATGGACTGCTGATTGTTTTTTTGCGTGTTTGTTTTGGGTCTGTGGCCCCGCATTCATCTCACTTTCCAACCTGAACTGTTGACTTTGGCTTGGCGTGCCCCACAGGTGTTAGCATTGCATAAAAAAAGTACAGCTCAGAATGACGGATGGCAGGTCTGAGCAGCTGACTGTCACATCTATGATTCGTCTACACCTGCAGAGTTTGTTTAAAACAAGTTCTCATGACACAAGCTTTCATACTGTGCATGTTACTATTATTGCTGCTGGTGTTTTTCAAAGCTGAATGTCAGTGAACACTGAAAAAATGTGTAATTTAAACATGCACACTTTTTTATTTTGGTGCCTTTGGTGTTAGCCAAAACTTCTAAAAATGTTAATTAAGAGATGTATTCATTCAATCATTTACCTTTCTTCGGTTTAGTCCCTTTATTTATCAGGGTTCGCCACAGCGGAATGAACCCCTACTTATCCAGCATATGTTTACAGGGCATCGGATACCCTTTCAGCTGCAAGCCAGTACTGGGAAACACCCACACACTCTCACATTCACACACACAATCATACACTATGGCCAATTTAGTCTAATCAATGCACCTATAGCACATGTGATTGGACTGTGGGGGAAACTGGAGCACCCGGAGGTAACCCACATGAACACAGAGAGAACATGCAAACTCTACACAGATATGCCAACTGGTCCAGCTGAGACTCAAACCAGCAACCTTCTTGCTGTGAGGTGACAGTGCTAACCACTGAGCCACCATGCCACCCATGACATAATTTTGATAAAATATTCATAAATTGTAAACAGAAAAAAGGAAAATATTATTAATAATGAATAGCAGAGGAAGAAATATCTCTCTTTCTCTGCATACTTGTATTTGGTTTTGAGAACACTATTTGAAAACATGCAAATATGTATTGTACTTCCTTTATTCTCCATGACAATCAAGTGTCATAGTTGTCAAAGCACATACTGCTTTGCGGAATAGGGCAACGGTGGAATTTCTGCTTTTCTAAGTAAGTCCCACCTACTCTCAGCAAGTGAATTTGCATTTGCAGGCCATAATTTCTACACACTGATCTGGAAAAACTGCATGCAAAAATCTGAACTTTTATGCAGACCATTCAGGACGGTGTCTTGTGAGGCTATTTATCATAAAAGAACCCCAGCAAATTCCACTTTTAATGTTGATACTTTGCACCAGGAACTGACGATGTTGTTCTGTTTGACTCATTAAATGGAAATAGTGCTTGATTTGCAAATGTTTTATGTGATATTTTAGTTTTGCACATACTGTAAGGCTTATTCGCATCCTCAGATGGAAAATAGCTATTCGGGCTTATAGCCTGTATGCAAAATATGCATTACATGCATATTATATGCATAACAGTAGCTCATTTTGAGACAAAATAAGAAAAAAAGAACACAAAATGGGAAGAAACTGCACACTTTAAAATTTAAAGTTCCCAAAAAGCCAGTGTTGTGTAAATAAACTGTCAAAATGCATTATGAAATCACTTGAATCCCTCTAATCACTTAACCAACTGTCAAAAAACTATGATGCTTAAAGGTGCTGTATGTAAGTTTTTGACTCTTCTAAAGCATAAAAATACCATAATATGTTTGCAGATATTTAAGAAACATGCTATGTGAACATTCTTGTTTATCTGAAAAAACAATGGTATTTATTGATTGAGATATTCTGCTTTGAAATGTGTTTTCTGTGCCAGAATGTCTGTTTTTGTTTTGGTAATTTTAACCATTAGCCAATTCTATTTCAGCGCCCCGGGTTGCCTTATTGGAAAATGGCATATTTTATTATTTTATTCAGAAAGGCTCTGAAAGCATGTGTCTGTGACCGAAATGCGACCTCTGATTGACAGTAGCAGACCCCGAAATGAGACAGATTCAGTTCCACATGAGGTTATTAATTAGCAAATAATATAAATATTATAAACGTAAACATTAGGTAAGCAGGTTACATTGTAACCTCATGTCCCAACAACATGCTATGTGACGAGATACGCAGGGATAAGCAATTTGACTGTTTGCACCAGATGAAACGCGACAGAAATTTAAATACAGCCTTTCAGAAGCACAGAATATGATCTCACTCACGAAATGGTAAAGTTTATAATCTATTTAATACATATTAACCCTTTTTGACATCATTAAATGTAGATGCTGAATCACTTATATGTGTTTAGTTCATACCTGCCAACAATGGGGAGTCTCCCATATTTCAGACCCATCTCCCATATTGTTTTGTCTCCCGGAAAACTCCCTGAATTCCAGTCCCCCACCTGGCTTCTCAGCTTTTTTGGTACAGTCCGGCCTAAAACTTGGTGCATGTGCGCCCTTCAGTTTGCGCGCATCCAAATGTTGGCAGGTATGGTTTAGTACTAAAGTTCAATTTCAAACAGTTTCGTGTATTTTCAAGATCTGAGTTGATTTGTCTGCTGCTGCTTTTAGTATATGGCAATAAATGTCATGTAAAAAGGCATTCAAACTCACATTGTTAGCATTTAACACTTAATAAAGCACATGAGCTTTACCTGAGGTGATCAATTGTCAGTTTTTTGTTGTTCCATGTGAAAAATAGAAGCCGTTTCTACTGCGTATATCAATTCGAGGTGTTGGTTAGGATTAAAAACTCCTTTTAAAATGGAAATATTTTATATTGTTGCTTTTGTTTAGAACACAGTTTAAATCACTCGCTCCTGTCCTCAATCTGGCAACCTGCACTTGCGTTTGTTTTAATCCATGTGTGCAATATCTAGTTCAACCACTGGGTGTCAACTTACATATTGCACCTTTAAATAATGACAGTCATCACTAATTGCTGTCAGCTCTTTTTTTTTTTTTTTTTTTTTTTGCTGTGTTTATGCCCATTTATCATTATCTGCTTTGATTAAGTATTTTGGATAAATAGCTAAATTTCCATCCAAAGAGAACAAAATCGTCACATCCTGAACAGCTGGTGACAAATATTAAAAAGAAAAACAGAATTTGCTGCAGTAGGAGAAGCCACTGTGGGCCTTTTTTATACAAAAAATTACTTGTGTCTTAGTAGATGAAGATAAATTGCAATAAACGTGCAATGGCTTTTGAAGCTGTGAGATGCTCTTTGTGAACCTTGAACGCTCAAGACAGTTCTGGAGGTAATAATACTGAACCACTGTCATGACAAACTTCAGCTGAGAGATTTTAGAATAGCCAAAACAGTATTTCAGAGATTTTACAATGTGATCAGTTTGCTGCTTTGTCCATAAATGCTGTCCCATTGCACCCATGTGTTACAACTATATCTCTTAAAAATATATATTTTTTGAGGTGCATAGTGGAATTAATTTAGCCAATGTGTTTCATAGTTTATGCAATTGTTTGTTGTTGTATAAAAAAGTTGTTCCTACTCAGTTGTGTGCAGAAGTTAATGTGCATTTTTAAAATGCAACCCAGGTTCATTATTGATACGTACCTTTATATACATTTCTGTAGATTGCGTAATATATCCCAGGCGGTACGTTTTTTAAAGTTTTTGTTTTCGCAAATCCACCAGAGGCCGCTGTGTACACTTTTTTCAGATCTCTTTCTGAATTTCTCTCAGAAGTGCCATTTATGCCTACTGTTCTCATGTAAATCCACAAGAGGTCGCTGCCAACTGACTGACTGACAAACTGACCAATATCCCCACCCACCCTCTTCCCTAAACCCGATCGATAGTGTTTTCAAAAGCAATCCAGAAAAAAGAAAAACCCGCATGGCTGCCTGACTTTTACCATGTTTTCAGATCTTACCACATTCTCACCATGTAATTTAGTTGTTTATTTTTTTCCTATTGTTTTTGTTTTACCTGCTTTCTGGAACCGTTCTTCGTTGGACTCAAACCCTGTCGTGGCGGTCATCACCTCTCTGGAAGGAATCCATAATCCTGGACTAGGCCATATCCTGAGCTAATGCTGCAGCAGTCATGGATGAGCAGAGAGCATGAGACTGATTCCTGCACTAATCCCGTGGGCCAGTATGATCACCCGCTGGTGACCTACTCGCAACTGCAGTTCTTCACGATGGATATCGAGTGTTCTCCAGCCTTCTGCACCTACACTGCAACTCCACACAGGAAATTTGGCCAAAGAAGAAGTGGTGAAGTTTGTTCCTCACCACTGTCTCCACTGGCTTGCTTGGTTTGGGACTTGTGGAGCTGAGCATCGATGGATTTGATCTTCAGTGTTTGGACTTTCAGCAGTCAAATTTAAACCACACTGAACTGAACTGAACTTCAACTATGAAAACTGGACTGACACAGTTTCAATTTACTAAAACTTATATGTTAAGCTGCTTTGACATACATTGTAAACGTGCTATAGAAATAAACATAAATTAAATTGAATATCACCCCGTAGTATTCAGTTTTAAGATGAAATGCAGCTACACATAATTTGCGCTCTTCAGAAATGTATATAGGGGGTATGCAGTGCTTAGTTTCTGAATTGCACTGTCCTGGAACAGATCGGGGTAACAGATCCGGCATGTTACCCAAGGATGGAGAAGTGTCGCACACAAGAGTGGAGAGCAGGGGAGGAGGGTGGATTGGTGCGGTGGATGGCGGAGGGGTGTCACAGACAAAAGTGAGCGGGGCGGAGGTGTCGTGGACGAAAGTGAAATGGATTGGGGAGACGTAGAATAAAAAAAAAGTGAACAGCCGACGGGGTAGGAGGGCAATTGGTGGAGGGGGGTCGGTAAAATAAGGTGCTGGATCTGATTTCAGAGGTGTTGGATCCGGCATGTTTTGGCACAAAATAAGCCCTGGAGGTACATTTTTTACAATGAGCCTTTTGATTTAAACAATGCATGCACATATTGACATTTATATTTAGGTTATAATGCAAATTGTGCATAAAAATAGTTGGATGTAAAGCCAATGTTGAGCAATCAAGCCCAATCCTATGAAAAACATAACTATTTTACCTATTGGCATATTACCTAAAAGTTACTTATTCATACTGTACTTTCCCACATAGCAAACGAACTTGGCCCAAATGTGGCCTTATTATGGCACTGCTGGCATGTTGCTGGCACTGGCATGCATGATGTCAGCCGAATGTGGGCCATGCATGGCAATGATGGCACTGCATGCATGACGGCAAAGTACATTTGGGCCAGTTGTAGATAGAAGGTGTGTGGCCTAGATTAGTGAAGCGATCATTCACATTGTTTAGGTAACATTAGGCTGGTTTATGGCTCAGTTTTTGGGGTTTCTGGGTAAAGAGTGGTGTTGATATGGTTAACTTATAGCTGAGAATGATAAACCTGTTTTGGCCCAGTTCAGGGCCAGTTATAAATTGGCTGAGATTCGGGCCAGTTATGGCCCATGTGTGGCCTTTGTCTTTTATCCAGTTATGGGCCACTTCAGGATCGTCATTCTTTGCGGTACTTGGGCTGAGGGAAAATGAATGTGTGGCCAGGTGCTGGGCCAGAAAACATTTGCTTTGTAGGATGCCATTTAGACTTAGCTTTTCAAAATAAGCCATACTCTTTTTAGCTGTTCACGTTAGAATAAAGGGCATGAAAGGAAACATGTAAATCAAGATTCAAACAAACAGCAAGTGCTAACACGGAAGGCTTCTTTAATTTTACTTGAACTTATTTGAGCACTCTAAAACGCAAATGTTTTCTAAGCAAAATGGCTGTTTGGAATAAAAAACGCGAAGACAAACTGATCAACATGATTCAGATTGAAAATACCATGTAAATGATGCTTTGTTTACAAGTTTCTATACCTGCTGACCAAAAGTAGTTTTGTTTTTCTTTTAGCATAGTTCAAATAAACTACTGCCACCTGCTGATGTAAACTATTATTTCCTTTCAGACATTACAAATTTACTATTTTATTTGGTAAAATATTGAAATTATGAAGAGTGACATTTAATATAGGTTTGATTGTACACAGGCAAACATGTCAGTGTCAAATTTTTTGACCAAGTTTTTGAGTATGCTATTTTTTTTTGTGTAGTCGTCATGTAATTGGCCTCTTTGGGTGTTAGATGTTGTGATTTGTAAGTAGTGAAGTTCACTCTGCGAAGTTCACTCTGCGAATGCTCCATAGCTCTGCCTTGAGAGTCAGCCACCATAAATTATTTCACCAAGGATCCAGCCTTCTCCTGTTCAGGTCCACCTGACATATTTTTGAAATATGAAGCTGCTAAGTAGTTTTAAGTGGCATGCTGAAAGCTCTGCTGGAGTGCTTGAGAAAGTGAAGTGGTCCTCACTCTTTCCAGAGAGTGTGGTGGAGTGTATTATCATTGCTGGAGAATAACACACTGTTGCAGCTTAATGGATAACTAATCCACAATAAACTCTGCGTACATATTTGAAATTTAAATAGCGACAGCCTGTTTTGAAGATGCTTTGGAAAAACTACTCTAAATGCAGAGACAGGAGAAAACAGCAGAAAATGCTTGCAATGTGTATAATCCTTGATATTAAAACTGTAAATCAGTAAGATTATTTGTGTTTGAATAGATAGACAAGTGTGATATGACAGCACGGTGGCTCATTGGATAGCACTGTCGGCTCACAGCAAGAAGGTTGCTGGTTCGAGTCCCGGCTGGGCCAGTTGGCGTTTCTATCTGGAGTTTCCATGTTCTTCCAGTGTTTGCGTGGGTTTCCTCCGGGTCCTACATTATCCCCCACAGTACAAAGACATGCGGTATAGGTGAATTGAATTAATTAAATTGCTATGAGGGCATGTGTGAGATGTAAGAGTGTATGGGTGTTTCCCAGTACTGGGTTGTGGCTGGAAGAGCATCCGCTGCATAAAACATATGTTGGAATAGTTGACAGTTCATTCCGTTATGGCAGAGGGCCATATTCCGTTGTGGGCCAAAGTTGGCGCATGGTAACCTTTGATTTGGCCCGCTATGCCATCTGAGAAGAGAGGGAGAACTTTGGGGAGTGTTGGCTTGTTTCTCCCAGGAACATTAGGAAGTGTTTTAATTATTTGGCCCCTAGCCTGACATTTGCCTGTATTTTGACCTAGTTCATTGGATTTACCTTTATGCTCCTGTTTTGCTCCTGTTTTTGACCATTGCCTGTACAACCTTTCCTTCAATAAACTGCATGTAGATCCGCACGTCTGTTGTCAGTGTCCACTTCGTAACATTAATACACATTGTCATTACTAATTTAACGTAACCTTTTGTTAGTTTGTTTTATTGTTAAGCTACAAAAAGCATTCATTCATCCATTCATTTTCTTTTTGGCTTAGTCCCTTTATAAATCTGGGGCTGCAAAAGCGGAATGAACCGCTAACTTATCCAGCATATGTTTTACGCAGCGGATGCCCTTTCAGTTGCAACCCATCACTGGGAAACACTCATATACTAGTATTCACACACACACACACTACGGGCAATTTAGCTTACCCAATTGACCTATAGCACGTCTTTGAACTGTGGGGGAAACCGGAGCAACCACGCGAACATGGGGAGAACATGCAAACTCCTAACATAAATGCCAACTGACCCAGGCTACAAAAAAAAACAATGTTTCAAATATATGTTGTAGATGATTTCAATTGGTTTTATATGAACATACTGGTGCTCATCGGATAGAGCACAATTCAGAAGTTCTTAGTGAGCAAAGCAAGGTAAAGGCAGGTACTGCTTGTCTTTGAACTGTGGGGGAAACCAGAGGAAACCCACTCGAACATAGGGAGAACATGCAAACTCCACACAGAAATGCCAACTGTCCCAGCCAGGACTCGAACCAGCAACCTTCTTGCTGTGATGTAACAATGCTAACCACTGAGCCACCCTTTTACCCTCTCTGAAAATTCCTAGTTTAGAACTATTCAATTCAATTCATCTTTATTTTTATAGAGCTTTTACAATGTAGATTGTATCAAAGCAGCTTAACATAGAAGTTCTAGTAAATTGAAACTGTCAGTCCAGATTTCAGAGTTCAGTTCAGTTCAGTGTGGTTTCATTTTCACTGCTGAAAGTCCAAACACTAAAGAGCAAATCAATCAATGCGCACCTCCACAAGTCCCAAACTAAGCAAGCCAGTGGCAAACACACTTTACCAATTGACAAAAGTGAAGAAAAAAAAAACCTTAAGCGAAACCAAGCTCAGTTAAGCACAACCATTTCTCCTCTGGCCAAACTTTTAGACTGCAGTTAAACTTTTAACTGCAGTCTAAAATGTGAGTTCACAGAGCTTATTAACCTTTTTTTTACAATTTCCATTTTTATAATTATGACAATTGTGACACGACTTGAACACACCTAAATATATATATATA
>CAIGQZ010032598.1:408501-422279 GCA_903798205.1 Danio tinwini
TAATGCATTTACTAACATGAACAAACAATGAACAATACATTTACTACAGCCTTTGTTCATGTTAGTTAACGTTAGTTGAGGAAAATATAGTTGTTCATTGTTAGTTTATGTTAATTCATAGTGCATTAATTAATGGCAACAAGCATGAACTTGGATGTTAATAATGCATTAGTGAATGTTGAATTATGATTAATAAATGCTGTACAAGTGTTGTTCATGATTAGCTCATGTTAGTAAGTGCATTAACTAATGAACCTTATTGTAAAGTGTTACACAATTATATGATTACTGTACCACAATATAATAATTTAAGTAATTTGTCATAGTATGGTTCAATAACACTACAGTATTTACTATTGACCTTAGGCCCAATCCCAATTCTACCCCTTAGCCCTTCCCCTTACCTCTACCCCTCATTTTGCGCATTCACGTGAAGGAGGAGAGGTGTCCCAATTCTCTTTAGACCTTGAAATGAAGATTTTTCTGGAACACACTCGAAACCAAGGGGTAAGAAAATTACCTAGAATACACCATATCTACAACGGCAGCGTGACTGCACACGGAAGTCAAGTGATGCAAAAATTAGTATTTTTGTCATTATTACAAATGTTTACAACAAACAAGCATATGTTTTAATACACTCATAACCACGTTGTGTTTTACTGTCATGCTGTCATAGTAGTCCCACAACATTCTGTCTTGATGACACTTGAATACACTGCCAGAAAAGTCTAGTGGCTGGGAATGAGCTTTTTATGTTAATGTTGTTTTTTTGTTTGTTTACATAAATGAGTATGGCCACATGTAAATGCACAGTACAGTTACAATCTTATAGTCACATTATATCATTATGACAACATGATTTCGTTACCTTCAGTGATTTCCTGAAAATAAATCACCAAAAAATAGCACAATTGGAATAACTAGATCAGTCCAGATCGTTGACCTCATATGAAGCAAGAGAATGTGATGACATATGATGACGTGTGCAGGTGTTGTAGTAGTGTTCCATTTCTTAGGGGTAAAATTTGAAGCCCTTCCCCTTCACACTCTGTTTTAAGGGCCAAGAGGAAAGGTTTTGGGTACCAAAATAGAATTGGAATTAGGCCTAATCTTCAAAGAATAGCAGGTGAAGCTATTTGGAACCTTATTGGCTCGAGATCTCGGGTCTCATTATCTTCCATTGTTTTTAGCCATTTAAAAAACAGCTTTTTATGCTGCTTAATGTAGCAAACTGATATTTTTTGTATTTATATATACTTTAATTTCTACAGTGCTCAGCATAATTAAGTACACCCCATTTTGAAAATCAATATTTTTATCCATTTGTCAGTGAATATAGGCAATGTATTTTGATGCATTTAAACAAAACATATTTATTATACAGATAAATTTATTAAAATAAGATTTTTGTCACCGAGCATCTTTAGAAATTGAACAATAATACAATTAAATTCAAACAAAATAATGCAAAAAATAAAATAAAATGACAACCTACAAAATTTCAACAAAATTGTTCACATTTTTTGCTTCTCTTGACTTTTCCTCTTTTTTTTAAATAAATTTGGATTTAATATTTTTCTGTTACATATGAATTTGGGTGTACTAGTTTTTTTTTTACCTTTATCGTGAGTTATTTTGTTAGATAAGCTCCAGATTTGGCTTTAGTACTAACTAATCTAATGCATATACAGAAATATAATATTGTATAGTTTCCTATCAAAAATATTAATTTAAAACAGATTTGTGAGTGGTGTACTCATATATGCTGAGCACTGTAGTTTGACCTTTTTGTGCCATTTTTTATTTCTAGTCATTTCTCCCATAGGGAACTGAATCTGAAGTTCTAAAACAGTAGCAGAAAAGAGCATGCTTCCGCATTACAGAATAAGGTCAATGATTTGTATTATATTTTTACTATGGTGGGTATCAACACAACCCAGCAGGCACACAACATCATAAGAAGTTAATATTAGGTTAGATTTAGGTTGTGAAGTCAGGTGACCAAAATTCAATGTCTTGCCAGCATCTAAGGACAACGTTATTTTGACGTCCAATAACAATGTCAAATTACATTGATATTTGGTTGATTTTAGGTTGTGTTGGAAAGTGATTAAAATCCAACATCTGATAGATGTCATAGTACCCAGATACCATATGTGGGCCACTTTAGGCAGTTATGTGGCACTGGTGGTATTCCTTCGGCCCAGACAAAATGAATGTGAGCCTAAAGTGGCCCACTTGTACAATGGCAAAGGGGGGCCAAATATTCAAATTCATGCATGGGCCATTTGAGGCAAAGATTTGGCACTTATGGCAAAATGTAATCTGAATGTGAGCCTAATATAGCCCATGTGGAAAATTATAAATTTGGCCCAAATGATGGAGGACAAATGTGGGTCACAGTTGGCAAAAATATGGCATAGTCATTTAAGGGTAATCTGAGTCTAAACCTAAAGTGGCTCACACGTGTAAGTGCAAATGTGGCCTAGTTATCTTAATACATATGTGTGCCACTTTTGGCAAATATTAGGCACAGTAAGATCTGGCTATTGCGGCTGTGAGCCTAATGTGGCCCAGAGAAAATATGGCAAATGTGGCCCAGTTATTTTAAAACAAATGTAGGCCAGTTTGGCAAATATTCGGTACAATAAACTCTGGCTAATGCAGCCGTTAGCCTATAGTGGCCCAGAAGGATATGGAAAATGTGACCCAGCTATCTTAAAACATATGTGGGCCACTTTTGGCAAATATTCAGCACAGAAAGCTATGGCTAATGTGGATTTCAGCCTATAGTGGTCAAGAGAAGATATGGCAAATGTGGCCCAGTTATCTTAAAGGGCACCTATGGTGAAAAATCTCCTTTTCAAGCTGTTTGGACAGACAAATGTGTATGTATGGTGTATAGGCCGTCATATTGGGGTGATATAAACACACCCAGTCCTTTTTTTTTATTTAACAACATAAAAACAGTGGACCAATTGGAGCCGTTTTGAGATTGACCGCAACTTGACGTAGGAGTGCGGTCCCCCCGCCCACCGAATTGATTGACAGCTGCGTATTAACATGTCTCGGTAGTAACTGTATAATCATATCAACCAGACAGAGGACCAGGACGTGCGCAAACTAAGTAACCGTAAATAAAAGGTCTGTTCAGTTTGCTAGGATCATCAATCATCATCAAATGTGATCAAGAGTGAGTTTTACAAGTTTAAAATGTTTTAAAACAGTGCATGTTTGTAATGAATTACAGTGATTTACTTCAACACAGCCGCGTGTCAGAAAAATTATAAAAGACGATTCAATCCCGGTTTGTGGACGTTAAATCAGGTGTATTTTGTACATTAACATAACAGATATCCATACAGCAGTGGAGATTAACCTGCATCCTATCACATTTGCGTGCAAAAACAGTGCTAAGCTAAACGCGCGCTGTCTGTGTGTGCCTGTCAGCGCTGTGTGTGTGTGTGTGTGAGTGCGTGAACTTTGTAATTACATTGTGTGTGACTCAGCCTTACAACTCCACAACATGCATCACATACTTATTGGTAAGATTCTTACTGTAGTTTCTCCTCACAAACGTTACGTGAGATCTTATTCCTTCATATTTGTCTGTTGTCTGATGCAGCCGAGGGAGCCGCTGCCAGGCACGTGGAAACAGTGGGCGTGAAGGACTAGCCTTAAAGGCGCAGTACACAAAAACCGCTAACTGATGCTAAATGCTACAAAAGAGAAACCTATGACAGGTATAATAAAAAATCTGATGGGTGTTTTGAGATATAACTTTACAGACACATTCTGGAGACACAAAAAACTTATATTAAATCTGGAAAAAGTGGTAACCTAGGTGCCCTTTAAAACATATGTAGACCACATAGACTAAAGTCACCATCATGGAGAAAAGTGTTTGCTTAAGTTGGGCTCATAGCCCTGAATCTCTATCTCTAAATATAATTTTTTCTTTCGGGCTCCTGTAAGTTTTAAGAACTTTGCTTGAAAAGTGTATTCATTACAGCAAACAAGCCAAGTAAAAAAAAAAAATAAAAAAAAAACACCCAAGTGAGGCACAACCTGTGATGAAATAATATAATTCACTGATGTTAACCAATGTTAAATCCATTATTGGAAGTAACATAATAACGTGCTTGCACATGCCACAGAATAATGAAGGTTTATAAGCTAAAAAATTTACATGGTTTAACTTCTGCTCACAGAGACATCAATAATCAGCGTATGAACCTCAATAACGGTGACATTTAACACAATGAACAAAACTCACAAACATCACAAACAGGAGACTAAAAGTGACAAAATCAACAACGTCAACATAAACAGCAGAATCAAAAGCAAATAATGAAAACTGTAGCATCAATAAGCTATAGAATGTATTCATACTGCAATGCATGCTGGGATTTTTGTACATTGCCACACCCAGCAAGTGTAAGGTGTAGGCCAGATCTGGGCCAGAATAAAAGCAAATTGTGGCCCATAATAGAGTCAGTTCTGGTTCATTTGGTTGAATTCTGGCTAATATGTGATATTGCTTTGGCTTAACTGTTGCCCAGAACTGGCAAACAGGAGCGGACTACCCAATTGCCATCATTCCATGCGGTATGTGGTCCAGATGTAAGTGTCTGGTGCGGGACGAATCTGGGCCAGAATAAAAGCAAACTTTGGCCCAGAATAGGGTCAGTTCTGGTTAATTTTGTTGAATTCTGGCTGATATGTGATATTGCTATGGTTTAATTGTGGCCCAGATCTGGCAAACAGGAGCGGATCGCCCAATTGCCATCATTCCATGCGCTATGTGGGCCAGATGTAAGTGTCTGGTGTGGGCCGGATTTGAGCCACATGAATTTTGCTATCTGGTTAGTAACGTCCACCCAATGTCAAGGTGTAACATGATTAGACATTGATATTTGGTTGACTTTAGTTTGATTTTAGGTTAGACATTGACATCGACCTGATGTTGGGTTCTGATGTCAACCGAATTTTCATTTCCAAACAAAATCCAACTTTCCCACGACATTGGAGTACGTTGGGGTGCAACGTCAATATGACATCATGTTGACGTTTTGTGCCTGAAAAAATATTTTTAATGTCTCTACTGGGGTAAAATGACTCTACTGTAATTTTGAATCCTATTTTGATACAGTTGATACTTAATCTTGTATTGTCAGCTGCCAAATACTACCAATTCTAAGTGTTGTTTATTTATCAGAGGTTGCCACAGCAGGATGAACCACCAACTATTCCAGCATATGTTTTATGCAGCGGATGCCCTTCCAGCTGCAACCTAGTACTGGGAAACATCCATACAAACTGACATTTACACACACACTCATACATTAAGGCCAATTTTGCTTAACAAATTCACTTATAACGCATGTGTTTGGACTTTGAACCAGAGCAGCAGGAGGAAACCATGCTAACATGGGAAGAAACATGCAAACTCCACACAGAAATGCCAACTGGCCTAGCCAGGACTCGAACCAGCGACCTTCTTGCTGTCAGGCGACATTGCTAACCACTGAGCCACCGTGCCACCCCATAATCAGAAACTATAAACATGTTTTGTCTTTTTAGTCATTTAGTATGCTTCTTAGCATATTTAAGAAGCATACTAAACTACTTTTTATCTAACCAGCCATCTGTCCTTACAATCCAACCCGCTCTTTAAGATCTCAAAACTCAGGGCTTCTGGTAGTACCTTGAATAGCAAAGTCGAGTAAAGGAGGTCAAGCCTTCTCATTTATGGCCCCTAAACTCTGGAAGCGCCTTCCTGATCATGTCCGAGGCTCAGACACACTCTCGCAATTCAAAACTCAGTGCATCACTTAGCGGTATGACGCATGATGTGCCCCACGCAGGTTTTTGCATCTCGTTTATATACACTATGAACAGCAGCTACGCTAATTATTCTCTTTATTCTCTATTTCCACCTGGGGGTACTCATTCCAAGGCCCTCAGACTATGCAGCACCACTGATGCGATCCAAGACCAGCGACGAGATGATCCCAAGGTCTTCATAATCATGGACCAGGCCGTATCCTGAGCAGCTGCTGTGGTGGTCATGGTGGAGTGAGAGCACGAGACTGATTCCTGTGACGCTCCAAGGACAGACGAGTCTTCACTGAGGTCCAGCTTCCGGCGCCTAGACTGCAGCTCTGCACAAGACGTTTGGCAATAGAAGAAATGGTCGTGCCCAACTGAGCCTGGTTTCTCTCGAGTTTTTTTTTTTTTATCTTCACTTTCACCAATTGGTCAAGTTTCTTCCTCGCCTGTCGCCACTGGCTTGCATGGTTCGGGATCTGTAGAGCTGCACATCGATTGAATTGCTCCACAGTGTTTGGACTCTCAGTAGTGATTATTAACCACACTACACTGAGCTAAACTGAACTGAACTTAAACTCTGAAAACTCTGTTTCAATTTACTATAATCTTCTATGTGAAGCTGCTTTGACACAATCTACATTGTATAAGCGCTTTACAAATAAAGGTGAATTTAGCGTAAGAAGCTAGTAGCTTCTTATCATGCTAGTACATTAGGTGACACTGCCACAAGCCATCAGGTTCAGCTCAGGACACCGATTTCCACTCAGCTGCCCGGTCAAAGTAAAGTATAATAAAATGACCTGTCGTTCAAGAGCAAGATAAATACATAGCCGAGTATGTGTTTGGGACAGACTCAATAGTGTCTCTGTACAAACAACAGAGCAGCCAATTGTACCGGTTATTGCCAGTTACTCATCGACAGTGGCCCCGCCTGCGAAATGCCGGTCAAGTCAGGACACATGTCTCTCTCTCTCTCTCTCTAACCCATTTTCTCAGAGGCAGAGACAGAGACTGGAGAAAGAGCTTCATCACAACACCACCCCAATTCCCCGAGGGCCTCGTGTTGTTGCAATACTGAAAGAGAGTGTCATGGTGTTGCTTTGAAAGCTGCCAAACACACCCTACAAATGTGGAAAGGGTGCAGGTGATGAATTATAAAAGTAAAATACGCTGACGTTTAAGGTTTTAATATGGCGTTTTTATATGCTCTGTAATGCTGGGGCCAGTGTAGGCTGTCTGTGTTTACTCCAATGAGTTTGAGTACTCCATTTGTGCACTTAAAGGAAATATTTTCCCATATACAGCCACAGCACATGCAAAAATATGGAATATTTTTAAGACATATTTTGTAGGATTTTGTTGGCCAGCGTTGTGAATATGGCCATATATTAGTGTGCTTTTTATTTGACTGTTGAGGTTCCTTAAAAGGGGTTCGTTCACAGTGAATATGCTGTTATTAATCATGTCATTTCAATCTCTTGAGACCTTTGTTGATTTTGAGAAGACAAATTAATACATTTTAAATGAAATCTGAGAGCTCTCTTGTACTCTTTAGACAGCAAGAGTCCCAAGACATCATCAAACCATTCCATGTGACTTCAGTGGTTCAACTGTAACCATTTGTAGCTCCGAGAACACTTTTGGGTTAATAAATAAATCGTAGGGATGGTGAAACCTTAGTGTTTGCAATATACTGGAAAAATTCTCCCCATGATAAAAAATTGTGATTATAAATTTTACTTTAATGATAGTATGTGTATTGAGGTATTACAGTGTGCTATAGTTTTGTGTTTGAGTATGTTAACAAAAAAGACATACTCAATCTAACTTTAAAAGTCGCCTATCTAACTTTTTGGAACAACAAATAATAACTTGACTTCTATTTGATCATTTGGTATCAAAAGTGGCTTATATGAAAATAAAGGCTTTTAGATAACGCTTATTTTACCAAAATAAAATATGATCATGCCTTAATTTTTTAATTATTTAATTAGGACAGTAAGGTCTGACTTTGCTTAGACAAAAGTATTGTCACTTAACAGAAATTATGTACAGTATATAATATAAAGTCATGGTGCAGTGGAAAAATAATTAATATTGTGTATGACTCCCATGAGCTTGGACGACTGCATCTCTGCAATGACTCAAATAACGTATTAATAAAGTCATCTGGAATGGCAAAGAAAGCATTCTTGCAGGACTCCCAGAGTTCATCAAGATTCTTTGGATTCATTTCCAATGCCCTTCATCTTACCCCAGACATGCTCAATAAAATTCATGTCTGGTGACTGGGCTGGCCAATCCTGGAGCACCTTGACCTTCTTTGCTTTCAGGAACTTTGATGTGGAGGCTGAAGTATGAGAAGGAGCACTATCCTGCTGAAGAATTTGCCCTCTCCTGTAGTTTGTAATGTACTGTAAATGGCATCACAAATCTCTCAATACCTCAGGCTGTTGTCATCCACTCTGCAGATCTCTTGCGAGATCTCTCCCCATACTGAATGTAACCCCAAATCATGATTTTTTTTTTGTTCTTCACCAAACTTGACTGATTTCTGTCAATAGGTTCCAATAGGTCTTCTGCAGTATTTGTGATGATTGGGATGCAGTTCAACAGATCATCTACCTTCTGCCACATTTCCAAATGATCAGAAGTCAAATTATTATTTGTTGCTCTTACAAATGGGATCGACAACAAGGCTTTTGTCGGGTAGTGTATATTCCCTTCATAACATTGAGTGTTTAAAATGACTCATTTTGTGACAGGACATGGTTTAATTTCACAGAATGAATAAGAAATCATTCTATTTTAAGGTATTTAATAAAGTTATGAAGGCTAAGGTTAAATCCAATACAGTGATATTAATATATACAATATAAGACAAAATTATTAGCCCTCTTGTGAAATTTGAATCTTTTTTAAAATTATTTCCCAACCACATATTAATTTCATCAGGAAAAGTTCTTATGTGTTGTAGTTTAGCTGGAATAAAGCAGTTTTTAATTTTTAGTAAAGTCAATGTTATTAACCCTCTTAATAATTTTGTTTTATTGTACAGTTTAGCCTATTATTTTTCTTTTAGCATAAAAAATAAACAATAACATGCCATTTCACAATACACAAAGTGTGGGATTTAACATAATACTTGTTTACACAGAGAAAAATTTTATAAATTTAAAACATTCTGGCCCGCAAAGTGTCTAACTTTTTCTATAAATTCTAACTTGCTAGCATATTTTAAATGATCCCAAAAAGCTTGACCAGCTGCTTCAGTGTGTTTAAATCAATACGATCTCATAGCAATTCGTAACTTTTTGAATTAGTGGCTAATCTCATTTGTACAATTGAGATTTGCTCATCCCCCAATGATGCTTGGGTTTAGGGACTGGGTTGGGTGCTACGCCTCCTTTTTAAAACCGTGAAACTTTTTAAAAATAAAATTTCCATACAAATACACTCATACAAATTAGACATTAAACTAACAAAATGTAAAAGAGTTATGTTTTCTCATGAGATATGGCTGGTTTTAATACAGTTGAGCTCTATACACTCTCAGAAAAAATGGTCCAATGTTGTACCAAAGAAGGTACAAACCGTTGTCACTAGGGCAGTACCTTTTTATGGAATAGAATTGTACCCTAAAACAAAGAAACTAATTTGTACCATTGCAGTTTGTACCTTTAAGGGCATGATTTGTACCATGGGAAACCAAAATGTACTATTGGTTTTTAATACCTGCAGATACAATATTGTACCTTCATCAAAGGAGCTGTCACTGTACCTTTTCAAAAGGTACATATTTGTACCCGAAGGGTCCATAATGGTACCTCAAAGGTACTTTTTAGGTACATTTGGGCACTGATATGCACCTTTGAGGTACCATTGTGGACACTTTGGGTATAAACTTGTATCTTTTGAAAAGGTACCACCCCAGTGACAGCTCTTGTACCTTTATTTCTGAGAGTGTATAAAACCTTTTTTCTCCAATTTTTACACAATACCTTTGTAAGCACTTAAAAGTTCATTTAATTTACTTAATTTTAAAATAGAATTATGCAAAAGTATTGTAATGAGATATGCACATTGTTTGATTGGTTTTACAGTACTAAAATGTCTGCATGAACACTTTGTATATGCAGGACTTTTGCCAGCCTCTGTGCGTTGTGGAAAGCAAACGCCAAAAGGTGCGGATATCAATAATGAAAATGTATTTATCAGAAAATGCTTACCAAACGTTTATTAAAAATGCCTTAAATGTTTAGTTTACAATACTTATAAAGTTTTACCAGTTTTTTTTTAAATAGAACTTAATGTAATAATTAATGTTCATGAGTTTCTTTAAACATATGCTTTTAAATGATGATTCATGTTTTAATGTGGAAATTATTCATAAAATCACTTTGCCTTTCCAGTAATACTTATTTTCATAGATATTGTAATAAAGGAGTTGTCCAACACATTTGTACCTTTTTTATGAGAACAATTGTGTACCTTCATTTCAATTGTACCATAAAAGGTACAGAACAGTATCAAAAGAGGTATTTTCTGTACTATATGAGGTACAACTTTTACAAAGGTACAAAACTGTTCCTTAAGGAACATTATTTGTGCCACCGTGTACCTTTTTTTACTGAGTGTAGGATAGTAAGCATCCAGAATCAAGATTGACGTTTTTTTTGTTGTTTTTTTTTGTGTGTGTGTAAAATAAAAAAAAGATTAATACTTTTAATATAATAATATTATAATATAAAATATAATATCTCTAAAGATAAAGCATTTATTGTCTCTCAATGTATACTTATCAATTGTTGTCAATAATATTGTTATCATTAATATATTATCAATATATTATTGTTATATTATTGTTATAATATTGCCCATTCCTAAAAAAATAGCTGCATGTTTATTACAAGCAATACAGTGTTTTGACATTATAGTGAATAGCACCACATGCAAGTATCCCATTGACCCAATGCAATCTCAGGGCAATTCGTAACTTTTTAATCTTGTGGCTAATTCGTATGAATTCGTACAATTTAGTATGATTTGCTTATCACAGAATGACGGTTGGGTTTAGGGGCGGGGTTGGGTGCCATGCCTCCTTTTTAAAATCTTACATTTTCGTACAACTGAACTCGTACGAATTCGTACGAAATAGCCACTAAACTGACATTAAGTAAAATACTTACGTTTCCTCGTGAGATCAGGCTGCTTGACCATAGTTAACACGCACCCTGACCTGATTCAGAAATTAAAGACCAACAAAGCTGTTTTTACAGTTTTTGTCACACAAAAATGTTCTTGGAGCTTTGTAGTTTATCTACAGTATATAGTCTAGTCCCAGTGTCCAGTAAGAAGTTCTCAAACCACAGTTTCCTGATATCTCTGTTTATGTTACTTTAAATAAGCCAATAAAAGCACTTCCCAGCATGCCCATACTCTAAGTATCTCCCTCATGTTCTGTTAACTGATGAACATTAATGACTCACCATATGAGCTGATAAGAGCAGCAGGAGTTGTATCATTTTTCTAGAGAAACATTAAAGAAATGACTTGCGTCTGCACTTTATTATTATAATTTTTTTTTTGTGCGTAGGCATTTGCATTAGAGAAGCAGGTGTGTTTAGTCAGTTGCGTTCAGTGCCTCAACTTCTATAAATATATCTAGTTAATGAATAACCGGAGCTGCATATCTGAACTACAAAGGCCAACACAAATCCATCTACGAGGCCTTTACTGTAAGGCTGCTTTACATAGACACAACTGACAACTTCAAGTGGGACTTAGGGTTTAACAGGATCAAACATGATCACAAATGTACAGTTGGTTGCATTCATGACATTTGAAAAGAAAGTGAAAAAAAGAGTAAATATTGTAATTGAATTTAATTGCACAGTGTACTGGGGTTGACAATTCATGACAATTCTTTTTAGCTAACATTCATTTTTTCTGTAATAATCGTAGCGCCACCTGCTGGCAAAAGGAAAACGACATTAGCAACCATTAGCTAAGTGTTAAAACCTGCTGTATGTTAAGCATACAATATCTAATCTGTTACAAACTTCACTGATAAGACTCTAAGCCTGAAGAAAGATATGAAAAATACTTAATCATCTGGCAAAAGGAAATGACATGTTTCACATGATCACTGTATCACACTGTGACATAAAAAAAATGTGCTGTCAAAAGCCAAAATTCTGTCCCATGCTAGCAACATTAAGCTTAAGATAAGCCTTCAGAAAGTGTCTGTAAAGTTTCAGCTCAAAATACCCATCAAATCAATTTTTATAACCTTCTGAATATTTGAATTTTGGGGTTAGAGGATATTGTAGCTGTTTTTGTTGCCGATGCATTTAAATGCAAATGAGCTGGTTCTCCCCTGCTGCCTCACGTCAGATAAACAGCAGTCAGTGACATACAGATGCAAATGAAGCAGAGAATATGGGCTCTATTTTAACAATCTGAGTGCAAAGTCTAAAGTGCATGGAGCAAAAGCCTTAAGGGTGTGTTCAAATACACTTTTGCTATTTTAAGAGTAGAAAAATAGGCTATACTCTCATCTCCCATTCCCTTTCAGAGTCAGTTGCGTTGCGCCATGCACATTTGCTATTTACATGGCGGACTTTATTTTCTTTACTCTTTTACTTTCGTGAAGTAAGGAAACGGTGTAAACTCAACTTTAACTGAAGAAATCTAATAGCCTACATACTTAATTTTTTTTTGTTAAGTGCACAGATTTGTTTCAAAACTATTTCTAAATTCTGTTCTAGTTTCCAGTTACAGTATATCCAAACACACGTCCTATTCTTATGCCCCATGTGGTGATGCATACCTGTTTTTATTTAAACAAATATAAATATGCATATAATAAATACCACTTCTATAACAATTATACAAATTCAAATTGTCATGAATTAACTAAAAAAAAAGCCCCCGAGGTGAAGAAGGCGTGGAGGTAGTGGTTTTTATATTTATGCAAAAAATAATAATTTTGAAACATTTAAATCCTTTATTTTTTATGTGTAAAGATATTTGTGTATTGCTGTACATCCTGTGTGTATTAAGCAATGTTTAAGCATTTGGACCTGCATAGGCATATAACTAGAACTTTACACTAGCTTTTAGGTGCTTAATGGCGCGGCTTATTTTAGTTCCTTAAAAATTGCAACGTGCCAATGATGTGCCTTAACATCACGTAATGGCATATATAGATTTGCTATTTAAAAATGGTGCAAAACATAAAAATGACTTTTGTGCTGATCTGAAAATAGCAACAAATGGCGCCATACGTGTCTTGCACCTTATTGCGCCGGGTGTATGATAGGGCCCTAAAGTCAAAATACCAAGTAAGGTTATTTGATATATTTGTTTTGGAGTTTATTAAAGCCTTTCTGCAACAATGAGTCACACAAATGCCAATACAAAGTTCACATTACACACGCACACACACACACACACTCACACACAGATGTTTAACTTTTGTTAAAACATAACGTTCAGCTCTGTGACAGGACACAAGTTAATATACACTCATGTATGGATATCCATTAAACTACTGTACAATATACATTTGAAGTCAGAATTATTAGCCCCCCTTTGAATTTTCTTTTCTTTTTTAAATATTTCCCAAAATGATGTTTACCAGAGCAAGGACAATTTTACAGTATGTCTGATAATATTGTTTTCTTCCGGAGAAAGTATTATTTGTTTTAATTTGGCTAGAATAAAAAAATAAAAAAATAAAATAAAAAAATTTTTAGCTGAAAATTATTAGCCTCTTTAAGCTATTTATTTTTTCGATTGTCTGCAGAACAAACCATCGATATACAATGATTTGCCTAATTACCCTTGCCTAGTTAACTTTATTCACCTAGTTAAGCCTTTAAATGTCACTTTAAACTGAATACTAGTGTCTTGAAAAATATCTAGTCAAAATTTTTTTT
>CAIGQZ010032598.1:437279-448364 GCA_903798205.1 Danio tinwini
TGTCAGTTATGTCTTTAAAATATCTTCTTTTGTGCTCAACAGAATAAAGAAACTCAAAGGTTTGGAACTACTTGAAGGTGAGTAAATATTTATATATCAACCGAGTTTCTCTAGATTTATGATTTATAGTTTTGTGTATGTGGAATAAGGTGAAAGAAAAGTGAGTGATTTGTGTGTTAAAAACAAAGCCCAACATACTTTTTGATTTATTCGGTAATCTACTGATGACATTTACTTTATTTTTTATTAGTTTAGATTTGTTTAGTTTAAACTTTATTGTCTGTTCTGCTTGGCACAGAAAGGATATTTGTCTTTAATATTAGTAACATACAGTTGAAGTCAGAATTATTAGCCCCGTTTTGTTTTTTTCCCTTCAATTTCTGATTAATGGAAAGAATATTTTGCAACACATTTCTAAACATAATAGTTTTAATAATTAATTTCCAATAACTGATTTTTTTTTATCTTTCCCATGATTATGGTACATACTATTTTACTAGATATTTTTCAAGATACTAGAATTCAGCTTAAAGTGACATCAAAAGGCTTAACTAGGTTAATAAGGTTAACTAGGCAAGTTAAGATAACTAGGCAAGTCAGGTTTGTTCTGTAGACTGTTAAAAGAAAATATAGCTTAAAGGGGCTAATAATTTTGATCTTAAAATGTTTTTTTTGTTGTTTTTTTTTATAAAAACTGCTTTTATTCTTGCCGAAATAAAACAAATAAGACTTTCTCTAGAAGAAAAAATATTATCAGACATACTGTGAAAATTCCCTTGCTTTGTTAAACATAATTTGGGAAATATTTAAAACTGAAAAAAAGGGGAGATAATAATTCTGACTTCAGCTGTACAACAATCACATAATAGCAACACTCATCAAGACAAAAATAAAAACATTGAAAACTTTAAAAGCGTATTAGCCCCGTATATATTGCTGCAGATCCTTCTTAACAACCGCACCATTCACATTAATCAGTGATCTGATTTAATACAACAACTGTAATTTTAAACCAGCATCCTGATGGTAACATTTCAAAATTAAGAGGATGTGTATAATCAATAATTACAATTGCTGTTTTTTCAATAAAGCAGTCAAATAATATCTACAGCAAATGTTGTTTGTGACTAGTTATCTGATTTGCCTGATTGATAATTTGTGATAATTTCTTCTTCTGTTTAAGTGTTGTGATTATATGTGAGAAAGCTCTCCATTAAGTATCGAAATGGTATGTTTAAAGTCTGTTTACTAACAATAAAAGTTCTCAACTTGCGGAGGAGACTGAGGCGCTGATTTGCTTTCTTATAAACAGCTTCTACTTTACTATCAAAATTCAGTTTATTGTCAATAATTGTGCCTAAATACTTAACATTTGAGACCTGCTGTACTATTTTTCCATTTATGATGACTTGTTTATCTACACTGTAAATCTACACTGTAAAACCCAAAAAGTTAAGGTAACTCAAACCATTTGATGAAACCGATTGCAACAAACCATTTAAGTTCAAAAACTAATCCCAATGAGTACTTTGAACTTAATCAATTTGAGTAAGCAAAGTAATTTGAGTACAGTAAAACCAAATAATTGATGATAACTCAAACCAACTGAATATTGTAAAACCCAATAAGTTAAGGCAACTCAAACCGTTTGAAGAAACTGATTGCTACAAACAATATGAGTTAAAAAGAAAACTAACCTATATGAGTACAGTGAACTTATTCAATTTAAGTTGTGTTAAGTGATGGGGTATTTAATTAACTCATTACCTTCAACACTGGGTTCAAAACTCTTTTTAAATGAGTAGAATTAACTTTCAGTCTACACTCATTTCATTTGATAAAGTTGACTGTTGGGTTTTACAGTGTTTTACAGTGTTTATGTGTGCGCGCACTGCGTGTAATGATAGACAATGACAATGAACACGCTGTTTCTGTTTCTCTGCAATACACTTCCGAAACACTAGCTGGCAATAGGTGTTTATGTTTCTCTGTGTCTAGTTTCTTAACTGGTGTTTTGTTTTTTCTGAACACTACCCTAATGTACAAGTGGCTCAAATTCGCTCATTTTGAGGCGGGAACCGGCGGACGTGCAACAACTTTAATCATAAGGTAAACACAAAACAACAGTCTTCATCCGGAGCACCTTCATGGGACTCCACACTTGTAAACACTCGCTGCATCGGGCGCGCGGCTCTCACCTCCGCCCACACTTGTCAGCGCTACCAAGCCGACCAATCACAGAGCTTGCGCTTCGCGTACGCATTACATTTTTTGAGAGGTGCGCGTCAACGTCGCCGACGGCCACAGCGAGGGGCTATGCGTCCACGCGTAGGCTGCGCCGTAGCATACGTGTGCGTTTGACGCAGAAGTATAAATCGGCCTTAGGGCTCATATGTTGATTTTTTGTAAAGTATAGGCTACTACATAGCATATAACAACATATGATATTGCATAATTTGCATACATGTTTTATAAGCTGTAAAATGAAAGCCTCAGTTTGGTGTAAAGTTATTATTATGCAAAAATCAAGAAAATTCTTTGGATTTGTTTGATTCGTAGATTAGGCTACATAAGCTATTTTAAAAATTTCTATTATCAAAGAAGTATTAATAACTGTAATTTTCTAAATGGAAAAAAAGGTTGTTTTTTTGGTTGTACACTAAATCATCAATGGCCTATTTATGAAATTTATGACGTAGCTCCAGGCAGCACAGAGGCAATTATCATCAGTGCTGGTTTGTGTCAACTCCTCTGTCAAACTGTGACCAGAAATATCCTTCTTTCATTTTGCTTCTTTGGCAAAACACATCTGTAGGTATGTGTGGTTGCACATGTTACTGTCCCGCGAGTTAACAAATATGTGTTGCACATTTAGGGGCAGATCACAGCGAATGCGCTTTTCCATTCTTCCTTTTATGTTAACTAGGAAAAAAGAAGGTGCTCCTTTTTTATGTCACTAGGAAAAGATTATGCTTTTCTCTATATATGACTTGTTATCATTTTGTAATAATACAATCTTCTTTGTATTCTTATTATCATTAATACATTATTTTAATGACTATGAACTGTATATGTGAGCTTCACCTCTTCAATCCCCCATGGAGAGACATGTGGCTCCCCTTTAAATCTGAGCCCAATCCTCTTAAATGTGTGAAGGTGAGGACTGAACCTCCAGTGCTGGTTTGGTCATGGAGAGATGAGTGATTGGGCTTCATTGACAGATGGCACACTGAAGCTAAAGGCATGCTGGGAAACAGCATTTTAAGATGACCTGTAAAACCCAATGTGCAGTACGTGTTATACACAATAAGACACAGTCTATGTTTGTGAAATGTCTTTTATGCCTTGGAAATGAAAGAAAACAATACTGGATGGAGGGGCGACAGCACTAGAAGCATTAGTACACTGCATTGCTTTGATACTGTATATTGAGCTGTGGAATATAAATATTTGGAGAAGATTTCCAGTGATCTTCACTTGATGCCTCTGCAGAGAGAGATATTAAAGGAGGTTTGGACAGAAGACTGGTGAGTAGAGATGTTCTCTCTAATATATACAGTTGACGTCAGAATTATTAGCCCCCCTGAATTATTTTTTCCCCTAATTTCTGTTTAAAAGAGAGAAGATTTTGTCAACACATTTCTAAACATAATAGTTTTGATAACTCATTTATAATAAATTATTTATTGTATCTTTGCCATGATGAGAGCACATAATATTTGACTAGATATTTTTCAAGACACTTCTATACAGCTTAAAGTGACATTTAAAGGCTTAACTAGGTTAATTAGGTTAACTTGGCAAGTTATTGTATAATGATGGTCTGTTCTGTAGACTACTGAAATAAAATATAGCTTAAATGGGCTAATAGTTTTGACCTTAAAATGTAAAAAAAAAAATTAACTGTTTTTATTCTAGCTGAAATAAAACAAATAAGACTTTCTCCTGAAGAAAAAATATCATCAGGCATACTGTGAAAATTTCCTTGCTCTGTTAAACATCATTTGGGAAATATTTTAAAAAGAAAAAAAATCAAAGGGAGGCTAATAATTCTGACTTCAACTATGTATATAAAAGGTGTGACATACAAAGGGGTTTGGGGAAGTCTAAAACCCCAATCATAGCTTCATTCCACCTGAAGGACATCAAAACAAAGTGCATGGTGTGGTCTGCCCATTTAAAAAATTGGTAAAACTAGATGCATATTTTGTCTTTTATGATACACTTGCTCCCATGTGGAAGTTAAACAGAAAATAATATGTCAGTCTTTCATGGTGATTCATTATTTGTTTAATATCACATATGTTATTGAGAACCACTCAATATCCCTTAAAACACTGAAAACTTACTTTTACTGAGGAATATTACACAAACGAACATTACCAAAAAATTTGACATATATTGATTATATACACACACGCACAATGTTAAAGATGTGTTTGTGTTTGTTTGCGAATAATGCTGATTTACTGTATCTCTTAGTCTTCCTCAAGATGACTGCAAAAGGTCATTACAGGTGAGTTGCACACATTGCATTGTTACAGTGTGTCTGTGCTCATTTCTGTTTATACTAGCTGATGAAAATAAGAATGTTTCGTTAATGTTAGCTAAAACTAAAGTTCACCTAAAAACTATTTATTCAACATTTACTCGGTGATTCCAAACCTGTTTTAGTTTTGTTCTTCTGTTAAACACACACACACACACACAAAAAAAGATATTTTGAAAAATGTTGGTAACCGGTAGCCATTGACATCCATAGAAGATTTTACAGAAGTCAAATGGCCATCGGATTTTAATATTCTAAAAAAAAAAGATTACATTTTGTAAGTATTGTTGGGTAAAGAATTATTATGTGATAAAAGCATAATATTTTAAAGTTTTTTATAAAGTTGTTGTATTTAGTTTTTGTGCCTTTTTGTCAATAAATGTTATTGAAACATGTAATAAAATGTATACATTGTCAAACATCCAACTAAAATATTTTTAGAAAAACAAGTTACATTAACAATGTATAAGTAACTTTAATTAGGTTTTAAAGCAAAAGTTCACCCAAAAATAAACAATGGAAATTACACTCTCATGCCATCCTGATGAACACAGTCAGAATAGTTTTCATTTTCAGCCTGTCTCATCCATGCTGTATAATATTTTGTACTATATTCTGTTTATTTTAATTGAAGAAATGTTGTTTATTACATTGAGAGAATGTTCAGGATATGTTCCTTGTCTCCATATAAGAGCAAGCATTTTTTATTTGTCTAGAATTTGAGAATGCAATGAAACTTTATTTAGAACCCTATATATCACCCCTATGCAATTTATTTTTTTATTTTATTACTGGTGGAACGGTGGCTCAGTGGTTAGCACTGTCACCTCACAGCAAGAAGGTCGCTGATTTGAGTACCGACTGGGCCAGCTGGCATTTCTGTGTGGAGTTTGCATGTTCTCTCCCTGTTGGTGTGGGTTTCCTCCAGGTGCTCTGGTTTCCCTCACAGTCCAAAGACATGCGATAGGTGCATTGAACAAAACTATTGGCCATAGTGTGTGTGTGTGTGTGTGCGTGTGTGTGACTGAGTGTGTATGAGTGTTTTCCAATACTGGGTTGCAGCTGGAAGGGCATCCGCTGCGTAAAACATATGCTGGAATAGTTGGTGGTTCATTCCACTGTGGTGACCTCTGAAACTAAGCCGAAGGAAAATGAATGAATTTAATTTCTTTCTGTTTTCAGATCTTTGGAATCAATTTTTCCCATGTGTTTTTTTTTTCTTTATTTTGATTTTTTTTTCCTTGGACATTTTAATATGTATAGTGCAGTTTATGTATGTAAATATCTATAGTTATAAATTTGACTATTGATTTGGAATGTTTAAAATTTTTGTTACTGTTTTGCAAAATCTTTCTTAATAATTCCTTACATTTATATAACGCTTTTCAAGAGACTCAAAGTGCTTTACAAAATGGGGGAATCTACTCATCCACCTGGATGGCACGACCGCAGGCTGCAGGTTGAGCGCCCCCTGCTGGCCTCAGTAAATTCACTTCTGGCAGCAACTTAGCTTTCCCATGTGGTCTTCCATCCTGGTACTAACCAGACGCAGCCCTGCTTAGCTTGAGTGGGTGACCAGGTGAAAGTTGTAGAGAGCTAGCTGCTGACATTAACTTATAAACTTTCAAACACCAATAAATACAAATGAATAAATACAGTTTTAATAGTATTAAATTACAGCAGAAGAAGCTCTTTAGAACATCTTAAATCATCGATTTTGATGATCATTATTGTTTACAATCTGATGGTTAACGCACCTTAAAGTGTAAGTTCACCCAAAAATGACCATTTCCTTACTATTTCCTCACCATAACTTCTAAACTTTTAGGATTTCCTTTCTTCTGTTGAGCATAAAACCAGCTTTTCTGAAAAATTCCCCACAGCGGAATGAACTGCCAACTTATCCAGCATAAGTTTTACGCAGCTAATGCCCTTCCAGCTGCAACCCATCACTGGGGAACACCCATACACTCTCATTCACACACATACACTACAGACAATTTTAGCTTACCCAATTCATCTGTATCGCATGTCTTTGGACTTGTGGGGGAAACCGGAGCACCGCAGGCTCATTGGAAAAGTGCTTCAACTTACATTTTAGTGAAACCACAAAAACATATTCAGCATACATTTAACTGCAGTTATAGGTAAAAAGAAAACTATGGGTCAGTGTGACAACAACAACTTTTGTTCCTTTTCACACTAATGATATTTGCAGGGATATACTATTGAAGAATATATTTTTATTTTCATGCAGTTCTTTGCATAAGAGCAAATAAATACCATTTCAAAAAAAAAAAAACATCTTAACGGTTTTTATGATTTTTTTTTTGATTTTTTTTATCAAATGTGTTTGCACCATATGGACAGCTTTTCAGTCATGGTCAGTTTGCTTGGTAGCTTATTGTTTCATAGTGTTCCAGGCAGCGGGGCACTCCTTATATACCAACCCAAGCTTATTCTAAAAGCGTAGTCCTGTGGACGTTTCTAGAGACCGCGAAATAAGTCCCGGGAGGTACGTATTTTTGCAGCTTTTGTTTTTTCACGAATCCGCGAGAGGCTGCTGCGTGCTCTTTTTCGTATCTCAAATGTCTCACGGGAGTGCCACACGCTGTTCTTCCATAAACCCACCAGAGGCCGCTGTCGACCGTCCGTCTGTCTGTCTGACTGAATGACTGAATGATTGACTGGGCAACCGGCCAATCAACTGACCCCCCCTTTTCCTTCTCTAAACCCAACCAATTTTACAGATTGACCCGCCCACCCACATTCCCTAAACCCAACTAACGATTTACAAAAGCCGTACAGAAAAAGAAATGCCCTCAATTGATTTTAACCACGTTTTCGGATTTTACCACATTCTCAACCTGTTGTTCACTCAGTCATTGTATTTTTTTGGATTAAGTTTTTGTCTAACCTGATTTCTGGAACCGCTCTTTGCCAGACTCGGACCCAGTCGTTGTCGTCATGGTCAACTCCTCTCTGCGTCTCAAGTCCGCCGATGTACACGACAAGCTAACGGGACAAACTGGTTGTGGCGGAAAAGGCCTCCACACAGAGGTAAGCGGTCAGCCGGTAAGCGCCAAAAGGAACAGCATTATACTGCCCCATAGCATTCGCTTAAAAAATGAAGCGCAGCCATACGTACCTCCGGCTACATAATTTGCGGTCTCCAAAAACGTCCACAGGACTACGTTTTCAGAATGAGTCTGGGTTGTTATATACAGTATATAGAATCCAACAAGGATTTTACCTTTAAAAATGTCCATGGTGTCCCTTTCTTGAAGCAAAGGAACAAAGTTCACAAGGTAAAATGCCCATTGGACACAATTTCAGTGATGGAAATTAAAAATTTGTAAAGACTGTCTTGACTCATTGTGGTAAAACGACTTGATTAAACGAAGTAAAATGAAACTGCACTGGCACGATGGATGATTTTGTCATTAACAGCAAAAACAGTTAAAAACAGGCCAAGTTGCTCTTTTATTTTTGGTAAAACAGTTAATAATAAGACATTACTCATGAATATTTGACTTGAAAAGTTTGTGTTTTGCCCGTTTGTTTTGGCCGCTGAATGGAAGCGGTCTTTGAATGCAATTCGCTTCACTTAAAATGTTATTTGTTTTTCTTGTTTATTTTGCAGATATATGACTGACAAAGAATGTATTGAAATTAAGATATAAATTAAACCAAATTAAATTTGTTATATATTAAATTTGTTGTCAAATAAAATGATATAGCAATATAAAATTATTAAAATACAAGGTGGGCCATTTTTATGGATACACCTTAATAAATTACATAGACAATTGCCTTCAGATGACTCCAAAGATAAAAGTCTAAGGGGGTCAGATCGGGAGACCTTGGGGGCCATTCAACTGGTTTATTCAGGAAACCATTCCCATTTTATTTAGGTATATCCATTTAGCAATTTGTGTGCAGTTAACAGCAGTCAAGTATGACATGAGCATTCAAGATGATTTTTTATTATTATTAAACAAGTCTCTTGTTCTCAACAACACTGGTTAATTTGATCAGAAATACAGAAACAGGTGCTAGTGTGAACTAGTGATACAATTTAAAATAGCTGTGTTCTGCTTTAATATTGTTTAAAATGTTATTTGTTCCTGTGATAGAAAGCTGAAGTTGTATTGTTTTTCTTCAGTGTAAAATGATCTACGTAAATGCGTGGATTTGTCATCTGAAATATGCAAAACGTACCTGGAGCAACATTTTTTATGTTTTGCGAAAGTGTAGGCTAAGGCCCAATCCCAGTTCTACCCCCTAGCCTTTCCCCTTACCCCTACCCATCATTTTGCGCATTCACGTGAAGAGGTAGGGGTATCCCAATTCTCTTCAGCTTGAAGGCGTAGGGCTAAGAAGGGCTAGATAGCCCTTGAAACCAGTGGTGATTCTAGTTGAAATAGCACCCTGGGCGAATCACCCCATATAAGATCATCAATATAAGATCATCATCATATTAACTTCAGTTTTGTCAACATGCAAAACTCGTTGCGTATCGACACCCCGTATCATAAAAGTAACAGAAAAGGCCTTTACTCCAGTTTCACAGCGCATGAGCAGCACATATTTTATTGGTGTGCATGTAAACAAGAGCAGGAGCAGCGCGTGAGGCGTGCGGGAACAGTTTTCTGTGCGCATGTGTCAGTTTGCTTTCACCAGCATTGCTTCAGTTGCACATAGACGATAACAAACTTGCGTGTGCAAAATACGTCAAATGTGAATGACCCCTAACGTCTTTATTCTGGGATTACCACTCTAAATTAATACATTTGAATAAAGTAAATTGTATTTCTCAAAGCTTACTGGGGCACAGATTGTTTCCCCGTGCCGCCCCCAGCAAGTTGCCGCTCTGGGCGATCGCCCATATTGCCCATGCCTAAATCCGCCACTGCTTGAAACTTAAAGTCAGGAGATCCACCAGTTAGTATTATTTGTCATTATTAACAATTTTTACTACAAACAAGCATATGTTTTACAGTTTTTTACAATCGCTATGACAGTTTTTTCAATACATTTTACAAGTTTCCTAAACTTTTAACGCACCAACACACATAAAGCACACAATTGGCAAAACAATTAAGTTCATGCTCAAAATCAAACAATGTAAACTAAACCCCAAAACTAATTGTTAAAATACAATAATAAACTAACACAATACACCATGACTAACAAAACACTGCAAACGTGTCAAAATCAAACGATTATTCAAAACACTAACACATGTTCACTTTCAATAGAAACATTTAATCATAACACATTCACAAAAAAAAAAACCCTATCATCAGCTGACATTACAGAAACTGCATTATTTTATGTGTCAGGTCTGCCATTATATTTGAATCCTCTCTATATATTTGTTTTGTTTGCTTTACAGTTTTTTACAATGGCTATGACAGTTTTTTTTATACATTTTACAAGTTTGCTAAACTCTTAACGCACCAACACACCAAAAACACACAATTGGCTAAACAGTTCATTTCATGCTCAAAATCACACATTGCAAACTAAACTCCAAAACTAGTTTTCAAAATACAATAATAAATTAACATAATACACCATGTCTAACAAAACACTGCAAACATATTTCAAAATCAAATTATTCTTCAAAACACTAACACGTGTTCTCTTCCAACAGAAACATTTTAGTCAATCATAACACATTGACAAAAAAAAAAACAAAAAAAAAAAAACACTAAAATCAGCTGACATTACAGAAACTGCATTATTTTATGGGTCAGCTCTGCCCTTATATTTAAAGCCTCTCTACATTTTTGTGTTGTTGGGTTTAGTAAATGCATGCATTTTTTTTTTTTGCTGCATAAATTCAATACAAAAAAATGAATGACCATCTCAGAGAAGCTTTACAAAAGGTATAGTTTATGTAAAAAAATAATACAGAAAATACAGACACAGATTTGCTGCAGTACAGTCTTTATTTGCAAAGGGACATTACTGCAAGATATACAAACAGAAAAAGCACTGGAATTATAATAAAAAAACAAAAACAAAGTAATCTTCTATTCTGCCCTGTCTTCTGAATCTGCCCTGCTTCTTAGTCTCTGGCCCGGCAAAACTGTGGCCCTTTGGCCTATTATGTTTCTTCCCTGGCAAAATCCTTTTTGCCCAAGTTGAAGCCAGCCTCGTCAACATAGATAATTTCATGTGGGACTTGATTGGCCTCCAACTCCATGATTTTCTGAAAGTAATTAGACACAGTGTATGTAAATGCTGTACTGTACTGTATATCTACTGTATGTACTAATGAACTGCAGGTCTATAGAGTAGTTTACTGCAAAACACACTGTGTATAGTACAGTAATGTATGTATTGCATAACCTACCTAGACGTCTTGGTGACAGAGTTTTTTGATACGTTCACTGTTCCTATCAAAAGCCCTCTTTTAAAGCAATCATGTGATTTGTGATACGATCATGTGATTGGATTCATAATTTATAATGTGAATTGAAACACAAATATATTTCCTAGCAGTTATTCATATATATATATATATA
>CAIGQZ010032598.1:453364-464247 GCA_903798205.1 Danio tinwini
TATAATGTATGTATATATTTGATCATATATAAGTTTTGTTTAGAACATGACGTTTTCTGTTCTGACATACTGTGTGAAAGCATTTGTTAATTTGACCGTAAAATTGCATTGTTTTGGTCTTGGTTGAGTTGGTGTGTAAACAAAAAAACATTTGAAATTGGTGTTAAATGTATGCATTTTGTATCAAAGCAACAAAAAATTTGTAAAATGTTTAGCCTGCAGAGGCGGATGATGTGCTAACCTTGTTAAGAGTTTAGGAAACTTGTTAAATGTATTAAAAAAACTGTCATAGCCATTGTAAAAAACTGTAGTAAATGCATGCATTTTTTTTTTTTTTTTTGCTGCAGAAATTCAATACAAAAAAATGAATGACCATCTCAGCTTGATAAAATGTACAGCTTATGTAAAAAAAAGTAAAAAAAACCAAACAAAAAAAAACCAGACACAGACACAGAATTGCTGCAGTACACACTTTATTTGCAAAAGGACATTGCTGCAAGATATACAAACAGAAAAAAGCACAGCAATTATAATACTGTAAAAAAAATAATAATAATCTTCTGCATTTGGCCACATGTTCTCATCCCATTCTCATGGGAAGAATTTTCTTGTTGTTTCTTTTCCACAAGATTAGCCCAAAGAGTCCTCTTTTAGAACATTTGATCATGTGATTGGTAATTGGTGAGTGTGGTTCCTAGATGGGAATCTGCTGTGATTTATGTATTTACGTTATTGCAATAAGCTGTTTCTGATTGGCAATGGAATAAAATACAGGGAATATAAATGTGCTTCAATTCACAATATGATCAGCTGTTCATTTTGACTTTAGCCTATATAAGTTCTGTTTAGAACATGATGTTATCTGTTCTGACATACAGTGTGAAAGCATTTGTAAATTTGACAGTAAATTTACATTGTTTTGGTCTTGGTTGAGCTTGTGTGTAACAGAAGTTCAAGCATTTTAAATTGGTGTTAACTGTATGCATTTTGTGTCAAAGCAACAAGAAATGTGTAAATTGTATAGCCTGCAAAGACGGATGTTGTGCAAACCGTGTTAAGAGTTTAGAAAACGTGTTAAATGTATTGTAAAAACTGTCATAGCCATTGTAAAAAAACTGTAATACATACATAATGACGTTCGTGTTTTACCGTCATGCTAAAAAAAAAAAAAAAAACGCTAAAATAAAAATCACAATTTATAATCCATATCTCTTGCATAGCAGATCCACAACAAGCTTTCACATCTGTCACTTGATGACACACACATACCCTGTCAGAAAAGTCTAATGACTGGGAATGAGCTTTTTACAGTGTCTTGTAAAATGTTAATGTTGTTTTCATGTGTTTACATATGAATATGGCCATGGTGTACTGTAAATGCACAGTACAGTTACAATCTTATTGCCATGTTATATCGTTATGATAACAGGATATTGTTGCCTTTGGTGATTTCCGGAAGATAAATACCAAAATAATTGCAACTGGAATAACTACAGCAGTTACCATTGTTGATCTCATGTGAAGTAAGAGCTTGTGACAACATGATGACTTGTACAGGTGTTGTAGTGATGTGATGTCCCATTTCTTAGAGGTTAAATTTTTATTTGTTGTTTGTTTGTTTGCTTTATTTATAGAGCACATTTAAAAAACAACAGATGTGGATCAAAGTGCTTTACAAAAAGACCAGCATAGAAATCTATACTTTTGTAAAAACAAGTAAAAATATATAAAACAGATTAAAATAAATTAATAGCAATCAAAAAGCAAGAGACAAAAGGTGATTTTTTAAAATGAGACTTAAAAGCACCAAGGGAAGAGCATGACCTAATATGTAAACGCAGACCATTCCACAAACGAGGGGCTGTGACAGAAAAAGCCCTGTCACCTCTTGATTTTAACCATGATTTAGGAACAACTAGATTAAACTTGTTCCGACCTGATTGGCCTCAATGAAGTATGCCAGTGAAAAAGCTCACCGATGTAAATAGGTGCCAGACCATTCAAACCTTTAAAAACAAATAACAATAACTTGTACTGAATCCTAAATTGAACTGGGAGCCAGTGAAGGGATGATAAAACTGGTGAGATACTAGAATTTTTTTTGTCCCAGTTAAAAGCCTAGCAGCTGCATTTTGAACCAGTTGCAGGCGTACAATCGAAGCCTGCGAAACTCCTAAATACAAAGAGTTGCAGTAGTCCAATCTGGACATAATAAAAAAAAAACGTTTATGATGGATTCCAACTCCATGAAAGACAGAAAAGGCTTCAATTTGGCAATGTTCCTTAATTGATAGAAACCACTTTTGATGACTAAATTTATTTGCTTGTCAAACTTTAACTCTGTGTCAAATATAACTCCAAGAAAATATAACTCCTTTTTGCGTGACTGTGAACCTTAGGCTTAAAGGAACCTAATTGATTAATTGTAGATTCACAGACACTCAGAGGGCCAAACACAAGCACTTCAGTTTTAGATTCTTTCAAGTGTAGAAAATTACCAGCCAACCATTCCTTAATCTCGTTTAAACAGGTAAAAAAGGACTGTAAAACAGAGTTTTCTCCCATTTTTATGGGAATATAAAGCTGAGTATATAAATTTTAAGCCCTTTCGCTTCACACTTTGTTCCAAGGACCAAGGGAAATGGGTAGGGGTAAAAAAATAGAATTGGGATTGGGCCTAAGTTACATATTTCCATTGAACCTGCACGGCACCTTTAAATAATTAAACAAAGATATAATAATTTTTCAACTTTTAAGGTTGCTGATATTTGATTGAGCAGTGAACAGTGTTGCTTGGTGTCAGTATATGATGGTGCACTCCTCCTGTTGCTTTGGTTCCTCCTGAAGCAGATGGGCTTTACACTGAATCCTATTATCAACTTCTCCGGACTAAACTAGCTTTCATAATCAGGGAGACTGAACATACACACACACATACTTACATAAACACACATGACAGCTTCATCTGCTCTCCTGCTGGGACATTTACCATACAACCGATGTCGTCTCAATAGCCATGTCTGCAGAGAAGGTATATCCGAGTTGAAAATAATGTTTATAGATGTCGTTAATGTCTGAGACTAGAGCTGTTTTAGATAGTAGTAGGGGTAATGGTGTATGGGGAGCAGATTTCTGAAAGGATCTAGTTCAATGGTGAAAAGAGCACAAAGATCTCACTTATGATTATTTA
Organism: Danio tinwini; assembly: GCA_903798205.1. NCBI lineage: Eukaryota > Metazoa > Chordata > Actinopteri > Cypriniformes > Danionidae > Danio > Danio tinwini. The sequence continues at coordinate 456,555 of CAIGQZ010032598.1, forward strand.
AAATAGAAAATGCATTTTGTGTGGTTTAATGTTTAAGTAAAACAGGTTCAGTTCAGGGCAAGACAACAATAATGAGCGCTGTCCTCAGAAAACAGGGACATCTGGTCACTGAGAATAGATTCGTCCAGTTTATACTACAGTAAATGTAAATGCTATGATGATCTAGAATGTGCTAAAGAAATCCAAAGTAGTCATATGAAGATAATGCATGTCAGTTTGATTAGTTTTAGTTGTGTGTGTTTTGTTTTTGAGTGTGCTTTGTGTGATTTGTTTAGCTTTGATGCATGTTTTTGCTTTGTGTATGATTTGTTGTTGTTGTGCGAGTTTTGATTTGTGTCTGTTTGTTTTGTTATGATTGTTTTGTTTTGGGTTTTTGATGTGTGTTTTGCGTGTATTTTCTTTTGTTTTGTTTTCTGTCTGTTTTGTTATGTGTGTTTTTCTTTTCTTTTATTTACTTATGTGTGATTTGTGTGTTTTTATAACGAGTTTACCTTTCGAATGTGATCGATTGCAACTTTAATCTATTTTCGGCCTATTTTAGTGTTGTTCGGTTTACACTACAGTAAATATAAAAGCTGTTATGATCTAGAATGTTCTAAAGAAGTCTAAAGTCGTCATATGAAGATAATGTTTAAAGATAACGTTTGTTTGGTTGATTAGTTTTTAGTTGTGTGTGTGTGTTTTGTTTTGTTTGTGGTTTTATTTTATGTGTTTTTGCTTTGTGTGTGGTTTAGTGTTGTTTGAGTTTTGATTTGTTTTGCGTGTGTATTTGTTATGTGTTTTGTTTTGTTTGAGTTTTGTTTTGGGTTTTTTACACTGTAAAAAATACCTTAAATTCACAGTAAATGGCTAATAATTGAATTACCTTCACAGTAAAATACTGTATGTTTATTCACAACAAATAACTGTGAGGTAGTTCACAGTAATTTACTGTGGTTTTGTTACTTTAAATTACTGTGAAAGCACAGCCATATAGTGTAACATCACAGTAGATAGTAAAATCCATTATTGTGATTTTACAGTAATATCTTGTAGAATTCAATATATATTTTTCTGGAAAGCAGGCTTTTCTCTGCTAGTCATTCTGGAATTTACCCTGACTGTGAAATCATTTTGGGTGTTTAACAGTGTTTGGTTTTATGACTCACTTACTTTTGTTCCAGGTTATTATGTTTTTGGCTCATTAAAGTTATAGTAGTTATGTCATAGTCATAGTTATGTTTATTAAAAATAATTTCATATTTCCATGTTAATCCATGTAACAAAATTAAAAAATGACATTCATGTCGTTTCAAAACAGGATGATTTTCTTTCAAGTTATTTTTAAAGATGTAACCAAATAGTTTTTTTTAAATATTAAAAAAGTGCCAGTACTAGAGCAAACGTTAATTTGTATTAATGTCTATGTTGAATGAAATAAAAAGTTTGAATTCCTATAACTAACATGCAAAAGACATACAGTAGCCCATTGTACAGTAATTTGTTGTAATCATGCTAATTTGATTAATTTCACAATCAATTTAGGAATACAACGCATTGCTGTGAATTTTTACAGTTAAATCCTGTAAAGAGATATTCATGTAATTTACTGTGAAAAAAGTACAGTAACGTTGTCAAAATCTGGAATTTTTTTACAGTGTATATGTTCTTTTCTTTTCTTTTTTTTCTTTTCTTTTCTACAGATATCCAGGTTACCTTCCAAATGTAATCGATTGCACCTTGAGTCTACATTCTGCCTATTCTAACATATTTCATACACTAAATATCAGTCAGTATCTGAGTTTAATGATATTTTATACCATATTTAGTAAAAAAAAAAGCTATATAAATGCTTTAGGAAAGGACAGCAATGGTAAACATGTTGAGTTTCATAGTATTATCTGCAAATTAATTTCACGCTTGATGTTTTAAAAATGTTAGGCTAACTCTAAACTTAATTGGAAAAAAAAAATAATAATTAGTAATGTTGAATAATAATATTAATAATTAAGTTTTTATGTTCAATTTAATAATGAATTTACTGTAGTAATAATAATTGGGCCATGTAAATGTTTATTTATGATTATTTTTTAAATCTCAGATAAAAAAATAGTAATAAATAAACTTTAATAATATCCAAATATTAAATGTTGTAATAATTGCTTTAGTTATATGTTTTTAATTATTGTATATTATTTAGTTTTTGTATTTAATTTTTGTATTTTTATTTAGTATTGTATTTTATTAATTATTAAAGCATTGTTTTATTATATTATATTTATTATATTATATTATTCTATTATTTTCAATAGGAACTAAATTTATGTTTCATAATGTTAGCTGCAAATGCCTCCAGTTGCTATTGACATTTTTTATGTGCCCTGTAGCTGTTTGCTAGGTTGAATTTTTGTTTAAAAGGATTAAAATGAAGTCAAAGTATAATTTGTACTTTATAATAATGTTAATAATTTTATTATTTCAAAATTAAAGTTAATATTATTAATAATATTATTAATAATAGTAATTATAACAATAATAATATAAGGAGTATTTTTATTGATTATTCCATTGCTTATATTTTACATGTATTTTTATCATAATTTACAATGATAACTAATTATTTTTATCATTTTTAAATGTCCACATTTTTATATCTGCTTTAAATTTTTAAGCTAAATCAAATACACATTGTTATTTCAGTTTAAATCAGTCAAACTGACTTAAAACAAGCTTTAAGAAACAGTGTCAATTTGTGTAGCTTAAATAATACAGTTAAAACCTGATTGACATACTAAATTAAGTTAAAGTAACATAAAAACATATGTTGTCATGACTTTTTTTAGATTATATAACTTTTTACTATTTTGTATATTGCACCAATAAACAACAACAACAGTATTTAGAACAGATTTCCAAATAATATATTCAAAAATAATTGTTTTTCAAAAACAGGAAACTTTGTTGATGTGTTTCCTTTTTCCTGAATATCCTGTTACGTTTTTAACCATAAACTCTCTAGAATGAGAAGAAGGCGTCATTTGATCAAGGCCACTAGAGCATAAAAAACTCTCAGAAACTCGCTGACCCAGAACGGCTTTTCCAGGCTCAAATTATGAAACATTAACTCCAATCAAAAATTAACCAATCAATATCTCTCAGCCGGCAGAGCAGATGTCAAACCAAACCTCTATGGTTTAAGGGGCTTTCCATATAGTCTGAGAGAAATCCCCATGGCTTCAGTAATCAAGGATCCCACTGTCTTTGTCAAACTGAGGTCTATAAATACTCATTTAAGTTTGGCTTAATCAGATTATATGCTCCCCAGTCCGTGCAGTACGGAAGCAGGCTGTGACGTCCGGCCTACATTGTGTAAGAATTAGACTTTCTCCATATCCTTAACAGAGTCTGGCCTCCCTCAGCGTTCAGTATGTAACAGGTCACTTCTTAAACCAATGTGCCATGGTCGGTTAAACAGATTTAACTGCTTTGTTTGAGCAAGGCTTGAATGCACAGAACATCTTGGCTGATGATTTGTCTTTAAGAAAGTTGAAGACATGATTGTTGAATTTAAAACACATATCATCTGCAAAAAAAATAAATAAAAAATAGTAATAATAAAAAGTTGTACAAGTACAAGTTGGACAAGTAAATAATAAGTTGTGTTAACATTATTTCTGAATGTGAAACACAATAAATAAACATTGCATTTTATTCATTCATTCATTTTCTTTTCGACTTAGTCAATTTATTAATCTGGGGTCGCCACAGCGGAATGAACCGCTAACTTATCCAGCATATGTTTTACACAGCGGATGCCCTTCCAGCTGCAACCCATCTCTGGGAAACATCCATACACACTCATTTACACTCATACACTAAGGACAATTTAGCCTACCCAATTCACCTGTACCTCATGTCTTTGGACTGTGTGGGGAAACCGGAGCACCCGGAGGAAAACCACGCAAACGTGGGGAGAACATGCAAACTCCACACCAGAAACGCCAACTGACCTAGCCGATGCTCAAACCTGCGACCTTCTTGCTGTGAGGCGACAGCACTACCTACTGTGCCACCGCATCGCCAAACATTACATTTTAATGTTTTCTAATTGCATTTTTACTTAAAACTATTTTAGCAACATTTAAAAAATGTTAAATAAAACAAAATGTTTAATAACACGGGAATTTCCTGGGAATAATATTTCTAAACGAGCTGTTGACATGGGTTTGAACCAGATTTTGGTAAAAATACAAACAATACAAACATAAAAAATAAAACAATACCAAAAAAAGATTTGTAAAAAATTTGTTATGCACAATAACAATGAATCAACCCAATGAGAAAGTACTAAAACTACTTTACTACTTTATATAAAAGGTTTTTTTTTTTTATGATGGCAGCTTCAAAACACCTCTCAAATGGAGAATGAAGTCACATGAATTTCACAGACTTTAACAGTGGAAAAATTGTGATGCTCCTGTGGGTCTCGTCTATCAAATCTGATCTTTATTTAGTATTTTATATTGGATTCAAGTCAGGTGATTGGCTAGGCCATTCCACAGCTTGATTTTCTTTGTCTGAAAGCATTTGAAAGTTTCCTTGGTTGTGTTTTGGATCATTGTCTTGCTGAAATGTCCACCCTGGTTTCATCTTCATCATCCTGCTAATGCAGATGTTGGACTGAAGCAGCTAATCCTTGCCTTGGAATTATAAGGTTCTATCTGCGTTCTGAATGATTTTGAGATATTGAGCTTCAAAGTTTCTGCATTCCATATTTCAAACAATATGTGTGTAACAGTTCTCTTCCATACATGGGGAGCTGGAGGTGATAAAGAGGGGGAAGGGGGAAGAAGGATTTCGCCCACATTTGAAAAAAATGTTCTGGCTCTTCTGCCAGAATTTGCCAGAATTGCCAGATAGCCAGTCCGCCCCTGATGTGGGGCGACCAGCGAACAGAGTATTACAGTAATCCAGCCTAGAAGTCATAAAAGCATGAACTAGCTGTTCTGCATCTAAAATGGATAGCATACATTGTAACAGTGATATTTTTCAGAGGAAAGAAGGCAGTTTTTGTGACACGGGATATATGATTTTTAAAAGTTCAATTGCTGTCTAATATAACACCCAGATCTTTTATAGTAGAGCTATTGCTAACTTTATATCCCTCTAATTGTAGGTTGAGTTGTGAGATCTGCTGTGTACAGGATTTATGTCCAATAAGTAATAGTTTTGTTTTGTCTGAATTTAAGAAATGAAAACTGTTGGTCATCCAGTTTAACATCTTTAATACACTCAGTTAGCTTAGACAGTTTAGACATCTCAGCAGATTTAGTTGAAATATATAATGCATAGCAGTATAATGCATAAAGCCTTCTAATTCTCAAAAAGTCCTTTTCTAAAATTCAACAATTTTGAATTTAGACTGCTGTGCTTGACAAGATTGTCTATAAAATAGTCAAGAGGGAGGTTTCTTTTCAATTTTGTGTGGCGTTGCATTACTTAGTCGATTCTGATTTTGTGTTTCTTTCCTGCTGTTAGTACACAGAAAGAACATTATAGAGCCAAGCTAGAGTTCAACTTTGTTTTTAAATAAAAAAGTCTTAAAATGTAAACCACTTAAAAATTGCATAATGTAAATAAGTTGTCATTTAAGAATATGTGAATGACTCAATTTTGACAAAAATGTCAGATAGAACCTTAAAATTCTAAGGTGACGTAATTTTAATTTACAATGACGAAGGGCAGAGGGTTGCTGAGTAACTACTGAGAGATTTTAGCTGCTATCTGGGCTTTCATTGCCTTTCTACACCTCCCTTTCTTCATTTGTTCAATACTTTTTCTCTGTATTATTTAATTTTATTACACATAACACTATTTGTAAACTAATTCTATTTGTTTTCTTTGCACATATTGATTTATTTGGTTCTTCTCAACATTATGCTTTCTAAATAAAAAAAAAATGGTGTTCAATACTTCCCACTGTAATACACAGTATAGTTTTGGCTACTGTCTTGAGATTGGTCTTGCAGATTCCTTGTATCATACAGAGAGCATTGATATAATTTATTCCCTAATTGGCACAACTTCCTGTCCACCATCTTGAATTACTTTGAAAATCTGTTTTTTTAAACTCTCTATAGATCGATAGCCCAATTTGTGTCCAAATTTTACTCAGACCATGCTGCCAAAAAGTTATATAATTTTCCAGTTGCTCTGCAGCTTGTTGCCATGCTTGTTTATGAAGCCGCTGGGCTGCTTGGCCTGGATAATTGCTTGGCCAGCTATATTATATTGTATCATATTATATTTTATTATATTATATTGTATATAATATAATTTATAAAAAATAAAACACACACACACACTGTTTGTGTATGTCTGTGTATGTGCATGTATGCGCACGCATGTGTATACCCTTATTTATAAGTTATTTTAACTTAAATTACATTAAACTGACTTAAAATAGCTTGCATATACATTGCTCAGCATAAGTACAACCCTCACAAACCCATTTATTTTATTAAACGTTTCTATAAGATGCTATGTAACATTAGATTTGTGCATATACATTAGATTAGTCTGTACTGATGCCAAATCAGGAGCTAATTTATCAAAAAACTTACAATAACGGTCCAAAAATGTGTACACCCTAATTTATATATTGGGAAAAATATTAAATAAAAACTTTTTAAAAAAGGAAAAATATAATAATATAAAAACAGCGGAATGAACTACTATCTATTCCAGCATATGCCCTTCCAGCTGCAATATGAAATTAAATGAAATGTATTATCTTTCTGTTTAAAAATATGTTTGGTGACTAAAGTATATTAATAATAAATATATAAAATAATGTATAATATATAAAATAAATATATATAATGAATCTATTTAGTTTAAATGCACCAAATTATATTGCTGGTGTATTATATTGTTGGTTCGAGCCTTGGCTAGACTAATTGGCATGTCTGTGTGGAGTTTGCATGTTTTCCTAGTGTGGCGTGGGTTTCCTCCAGGTGCTCCGGTTTTCCCCACAAGTCCAAAGACATGTGGTTTAGGTAAATTGGGTAAGCAAAAAATTGACCATAGTGTATGTCTGTGAATGAGTGTGTATGGATGTTTCCCAGTGCTGGATTGCAGCTGAAAGGTCATCCGATGTGTAAAACATATGCTGGATACATTGGTGGTTCATTCTGCTGTGGCGACCCCAGATTAATAAAGGGACTAAGCCGACAAGAAAATGAATGAATGAATGAATGAATGCAACAATTCTGTATGGTTCTCGAATCTGATAGACTATTCTGCAATAACAGCACTCATACAGCCTCCACATCCTTCTGTATTACTTCGCCCACATAGAGTGACAGCAGATCAAATCAATAAACTCACTACAGTTTGATAAATATTGCAGCTGTTGGACAACATCATGTAATTTTGAGGCTTTTTTCAGGGCGAGAATGTAGTTTAGATTGCAACTATGCAGTTTATTCATAAGGTTAGTGCTTATTTTAAATATTTATCGTTTTGGAGATTCAGCACATCGGTGGCCATTAGCCTGTCATTGAGCAGTGCAACAGAGACATAATAAGTGTTTAGGGGAGAAAAACTTAGCTTAAATAAAAAAAAAAAAAACAGCTGATCAAATCATTATAAAACTAGTGACATTTTAAGTCAATCTCTCTCTTTTGTATGTTTTAGTGCTGTATTTATACTA
>CAIGQZ010032598.1:474247-490383 GCA_903798205.1 Danio tinwini
TTTATGGGGTATTGTGTGTAGAATTTTGAGGAAATAAATGAATTTAATCCATTTTGGAATAAGGCTGTAAAAAAATAATGTGGAAAAAATGAAGCACTATGAATACTTCCCGATGCACTGTATGATGTGATAAATTAGTATTTTTAAAAATAAGTATCATATTTCCTTATTCTAAAACTTTAGAAAATGTTTTTGGTACATCAAAAAGTGTGGTTATCCAACAAGCAAATCCAACAAAAAATAGACAGACTCAGACTTAACTTTATTATCCCGTTAATAATTTAGTGCTTAAAATATCACTAAAATGCAAAATGTATACATTATAACTGAATATAGAAAATGAGGCGAATAACAGCAAAATGGTCCACACACATTTTTTGTTCTCAATTAACGCTGAGTTGTTTTGTTAAAATTTTGAGCAAAAAATCTAATGGTGAAACAGTAGTATGTTTTTTTACAGTCCGCTTTGCTTCTAAAAACAGAAAAATCACTCACCATTTACTCACCTTCATGTGGTTCTAAACTTGGTTATTTCTTCTGTTGAGAACAAAAAAAGATAGGTTAAAGAATGTAAGAAAATACTGCATCAATGGTCACCATTTTTCAGTCTTTTTCAAAATAGCTTACTCTGTAATCAATAGAAGAAAGAAACTCATGAAGTTCTGAAATAAATAAAGAGTGAGTAAACAATGACAGAATATTTATTTTTTGGTGACCTTTCTCTTTTAACAAGGTCGCCAATATCAGTGAATGGGGCTGTAGTTATGTCATCAACCAACCATCAGATTGTGAGTCTGATCAGTCAAAGCATGACCCAATGGTGACTCAATTCCATTCTAATGAAAGATAACAAAGACAAGCATATTTCCATTGGTTTAACACATACACACTGAGAAAATACAGTTAAAATCAGAATTATTAATCCCCCTTTGAAATTATTTTTTCTTTTTTAAATATTTCCCAAATGATGTTTACCAGAGCAAGGACATTTTCACAGTATGTCTGATAATATTTTTTCTTCTGAAGAAAGTCTTATTTGTTTTACTTCGGCTAGAATAAAAGCATTTTTTTTTTACATTTAAAGGTCAAAATTACTACCCCCTTTAAGCTTAATTTTTTTAATAGTCTACAGAACAAACCATCATTATACCATAACTTGCTTAATTACCCTATCCTGCCCAGTTAACCTAACTAACCTAGTTAAGCCTTTAAATGTCACTTTAAGCTGTATAGAAGTGTCTTGAATAATATCTAGTAAAATATTATTTACTGTCATCATGGCAAAGATAAAATAAATCAGTTATTACTTATCAGTTATTAGTTATTAAAACTGTTTAGAAATGTGTTGAAAAAATCTTCTCTCCGTTAAAAAGAAATTGGGGAAAAAATAAACAGGGGGCTAATAATTCTGGTGGTTTAATAATTCTGACTTCAACTGTGTATAATAAATAAAGAAATCTGGATATATTTCATTGTTAATGAATACATTTTTACCATTTTTTTGATCAGATTCTGATGATGAAGATGACGAGGATGATGAAGAGACCTCACAGAAGAAGACAAAGAAGAAAACAACCAAAGAAAGCTCTCCTGCTGGCACCAAAGAAAAGAAACCAAAGTCTAAAGGTCAGATGAGCGTATTCACACTCCAACGCATGATCAAGAGCGAGGCCAGGGTTCATTCTCAGCTTTGTTCCACAGGCCGCAACAGTCAAGTGCCATTTATGTTATTATGAGAGTCACTTTGAACTTTGCGGGGGGGGGGGTTTCAAACAGACACCATTTTGGTCCCTTAAAACAGATTTTGGGTGTTTGGTTTTCTCCCCTCGAAGCAAAACACTTTAGGTAGGGTGGAAACGGTTAGACAATGGCTTCAGTGTGTGTAACTCTTAATGTGGTTATGTACACACGCACGGGGGTTTGCTGCTCAGGAAGAGGATTAGCGCTCGATCTCGTGAGCTAAGAAGATTAGCCTGAACAATAAAGCAGAGCAGTTTTAGAGATCACCCTCCTGTTTATCTGAGAGCTGAAGTCGGGGACCTTCAAGTGAAATGAACTCTTGTTTTTAGTTATGCTGTAAGGGATTCGTTGACTCGCTTTGGCCTCATTTTCGCTGCTTTTAAAAGACAGATGGTGAGCTCCTCGGGGGGTGTCTGGTCAAGCCCCTCGGATAAAGTGGAGAAATGACTTTAACAAATGGAAAACAAAGTCCAGCTGCTAACTAGTATGTTTCAACAGACAATCTGTCATGGCATGGCTCTGCTTTGACCTAGACTGTATAAAGTTAAACATACTTAAAGGTGCAGTATGTAAGTTTGACACCCAGTGGTTGAACTAGGTATTGCACTACTGGATTAAAATAAACCCAAGCGCGGGTTGCCAGATTGAGTACAGGAGAGAGTGATTTAAACTGTGTTCTAAATAAAAAAAAATGACACGCAATAGAAGGAATATTTTCCATATTAAAAGGAGTTTTGATTCTAACCAACACCTCAAATTGATATATTAGAAACGGCTTCTATTTCTCACAGCTGTACAACAGAGACCTATGACAGTGATCACCTCAGGTACTGTAAACCTTGTGTGCTTTAATCAGTGCTAAATGCTAACAATGTGAGTTTGAATGCCATTTAACATGACATTTATTGCAATATACTGAAAACAGCAGCAGATAGTTCACCTCAGATCTTGAAAATACAATAAACCGTTTGAAATTAAACATATGAGTTAACATTAACTTTTTAGATCACCAGCCACTGTGGCTAGTAAATTTCCAACATTACTAGCCACTCGCCATTGTCACTAGCCACACTTTTCTTGTTGGGAAAATATATTTAATATGCATAAATTTGACTTTGACATGCTAAAATGACTTGATTTAAATGTGTTATGTCCACATGCCTTCTCATTCATTTAACTTCTTGTGTGTATTCTGTATTAGCTTGCTCAGTGTGCATAAGCAAATTGGTTGTGTCGCAATACAATCAGCTTTTAATTCACATGACTTTTCAGGGCTCAAAATTAAGGATTTACCAAATTTATGTCTGACCACACCAAATAAGTATTTCTTAGTCACAATTTTTTAATGTGTCAAAACAAGGAAAATATAGCTGTATAGGTGCACTTTTTAATTCAACAAAACTTTTCTTTAAAAAACATTACATTTAAAAAAGAAGTATTGTCATTTATCTAAAAAATGCACAGTAACCTGTCCTGGCTAATAGTCCCAGCTCTTTGTCTGGGTTAACTAAACATAAACGGGGAGTAATCTCCCATTAAAGCAATGTTATTGTAAAAATAGTATTAAACCATATTAACAAAAATAACTGTAAGCAAAAGAAAGCAGGTGAAACATACCGTATTCGATAGTGAAAGAATGATCAAGTGCACACAGTTAATATAGGCCTGTTAATTATCTGTTCAAAGAATAATTAAAAAGCAGTGACCGCTGCTGCTTACAAAAGAATATGTGTTTTTTTTTGTTTTTTTTGAGCTCTTGAAAGCAGCAGGACTGTGGGTGCATGATCATCGCTCTTTGTCCTATCTATTTTAAAGGGACCCGATCGCACCTCTAGGCACGGTGGCGCAAGCGGGAGCGCGCACGCTTTTTAACAGTCGCGCGCATAACATCATCTGTGCGTGCGAGGGATCATCCTCTCATTCTGTATTTACCTGGTTTCTGCTCGCGCGAACACAGTTATTTTCTCAGTTGTGCTGCTTCTTGATTCTAAGATCACATTTGCACGAATATTGGGCCATGCTTATTTGCAAACCCTGCTTTTAAGAAAACTACAATTTAAAAATTATTTCCAACCAGCCAAAGTGGCTAGTGGGGGTGTCTGTCCAACCTGCCAGAGCTGAAATCTACCCGCATTTGTCGGGTTGGCGGGTGTTAATGTAAAGCCCTGGTTAACATGTATTAAATAGATTCTAAACCTTACTGTTTTATGAGTGAGTGCATATTCTGTGCTTCTGAATGGCTCTATTAATATTTATGTCATGTTTCGTCTGGTGCAAACAGCCAAATTGCTCATCACTGCATATCTCGTCACAAAGCGTGTTGTTAGGACACACGATTACAATGTAACCTGCTCACCTAATGTTCACGTTTGTGTGTTTGCACAAATAAGACCTCAGAAAACGGAAGTCTTCATCAAACTACCTTTTTGTCAGACATTCCTTTACCTTTACATTTCAAATGTGAAGTTATATTTAAGGCATATTAGCATTTTAGCACTGTCACCTCACAGCAAGAAGGTCACTGGTTTGAGTCCTAGCTAGGCCAGTTGCCATTTCTTTGTGGAGTTTGAATGCTCACCCCGTGTTTGCTCCGGTTTCCACCAGGTGCTCTGGTTTCCTTCACAGTCCAAAGACATGCGCTATAGGTGAATTAATTAAACTAAATTGTCCGTAGTGTATGATTGTGTGTGAATGAGTGTGTGTTCGCGTGGGTTTCCTCCAGGTGCTCCGGTTTCCCCCACATTCCAAAGACATGCAGTACAGGTGAATTGGGTAGGCTAAAATTGTCCATAGTGTATGAGTGTGTATGGATGATTGCCAGAGATGGATTGCGGCTGGAAGGGCATCCGCTGTGTAAAACAAATGCTGGATAAGTTGGCGGTTCATTCCGCTGTGGCGACCCCCAGATTAAGAAAGGGACTAAGCCGAAAAGAAAATGAATGAACAAATGAGTTACATTTAAATTTTACAATTGGGGGGTGGGGGGGTTTGTGTCAAATTAGGTCCCCATCAATATCATAAGCAAATCTATTCCATTAGCGCTGCTATACTTCAAACGAAATCAAAGAACAAACTAAAATAATGTAATTTCGAACAAAATCTGGCCAAAAATAAGTATATTTATAGTTTGTTTTGTCAATTTGAAAGCAAACGTTCTGGGGCAGTTTGCTTAGCTCTTTAACAGTTTTGAACTACCATTAGTCCATGGCGATTACACAATGGATGTGTGTGTTCTGGAACTCTGCTTCCTTTGATGTGTGATTGATTCGTATCTCATATCCTCAGAGGTCAGACAGGAAAGCAACATCAAAAACAACAACACCAAGTCAGCCACATGAATACACTGGAGAGTTGTAGATGTATCCGCACCTGTACAATCGCTCCCGGAGAGATTTTAGAGACTCCATTTTGCTCTGTTTTTAATTTGGTGTTTGTCTGTGGCCAGGGCCGGCCCTGTACATTTGGGGGCCCTAAGCAGAATAACTTTGGGGTCCTACCTTGCTCTAAATTGTGGAGTATTGCCATTGCAAACTGGCCCACAATTATTATATTGGTTATTAAATACAATCAATGAAACAGAAAAGTAAAGCCTGATTTCTTCTACTTAATAATTGTCTGAATGATTTGGACATTTTAAAACTGTTTTTGTCAACTAGCAGCTTCAAAAATAAAGAATTAAACAACCTTTAGGGGACCATTGATTCCTACTTTCTTCCTACTTGTCCTTCTGGTGTGTTTAAAACATATTCTTTTAATTTAGCAAACGGATTAAAGATTCTATAGCTAAAGATTCCAGGTTGAGTTTTTATTTTTTTATTATTAATTCCAAAAGCAAAAACCCTGCAATGAAACGACACTGAACAATAATTAGCCAAAAGTGAAAATGCATTACTTAGTAATGATAAAAAAGACAACAAAACAATTAACATTAATTAAAAAATTATCCATAAATAATAAAATCAATGAGCAAATAACAAAAAGCAAATATTCATTCATTTTCTTGTCGGCTTAGTCCCTTTATTAATCTGGGGTCACCACAGCAGAATGAACCACCCACTTCTCCAGCAGGATTTTTACACAGCAGATGCCCTTCCAGCCACAACCCATCTCTGGAAAACATCCACACACTCATTCACACTCATACACTACAGACAATTTAGCTTACCCAATTTACCTGTACTGCATGTCTTTGGACTGTGGAGGAAACCGGAGCACCCAGAGGAAACCCACGCAGACGTAGGGAGAACATGCAAACTCCACACAGAAATGCCAACTGACCCAGCCCAGCCAAGGTTCAAACCTGCGACCCAGCAACATTCTTGCTGTAAAGCGACAGCACTACCTACTGCGCCATTGCGTCGCCCTAAAGCAAATATGAAAAGTATTAATATTATAACATATAAGAAAAATACCTTCCCTGTTCCTTACAATTAAGAGGCAGGGTCCAGAGCTCAATTAAGACATAACTTTTATAAACATGTCTCAGAAAAAAATATTACCAGTGTGACAAAAAAAAAAAAAAAAACGGGTCTGTAAAACCAGGAAAAAACCACATCTTTTATATAAGTAGACTATGTTTATTAATCTGTAATTGTCTATTTTCGATAATTGTGCTATTAGATTATGATTTCATTATTTCATATAGATTTATGAAATCATTTTTCCCCTCAGTTTTTCTACGCCTGAAGGATAATGTTAGTTACGTTTCACTTTCGCAGTCCAATTTACAAAATAAATCAGGTATATAACGGGGCAGGCAATGAAGCAAAGGCCACGGTTGTGTCTGCGCATGGATTTGTGTTCTTGTGAGAACACAGAACGCATATGAGAAATGAGATGCTGCGAGCTTCCCGTTGATACCATGACCTTCCCACGAAACTTTCAACTTTAATACAATTTAGATTTTTTTTTTTTTGTGAAAATTTCTAAATATTTAAGTCCTAAAACACTGTCAATGAAGATAATTTGTAAAGTGCAAATAAAAACGATTTCAGCAAGGAAACGACTTGCATCACCAGCTGGTTTTGAGGGGCCCCCTAGTGGCGGCGGGGCCCTAAGCAGCCGCTTAGTTCGCTTATAGGGAGGGCTGGCTATGTCTGTGGCACATAGAAAACAATGTATGTCGTGGTGGCGCTTCTCATAAGTGGTTATCATTGTTGTTGTGTTTAAAGGTACATGCAAGCACTGGGACATTGTTACAATCACACCTACTTGATTGTGGCATTGAAAGGTTTGAAATATTGTTAACACATATCATTTTCAAATTTTTTAAAAAGAAATAGAGATTTCACTCTGTAAACATCTATCAAATGCCTTACAATAAAATTTCTAATTCGAAAGGGTACACCGATGAAATCTAACACCAACTCTCTCATAAATTTAAATCATGACAAACTGAATTTGTTCAAGATACTCGATCTAATGCTATTGCACTTAAAGGGAATTAATTCACAGCAACAACCTCTTTTTATGGATGTTTCTGGGGGATGTGATCAAACATCATTCTGTCTATGTATCTGTATATTCAGAATCAATATATGTTACACAATATCATTATCTGAATATCCCAATGTCTGATTGCACTGGTCATCTAATTTTCAAATTATTCTTGTTGGCAAATCTCCTCCCAAAATGACAGTGACCTCTTTGTTTACAAATTGTGGGTATTCATATAGTTGCCATTATGTGATTTGTGTTTGAATGGCAGGAGTGGGAAATCATAATTTATTATGTAATATTAATATTTAGAATATAAAATAAATAATCTAATATACTTATTATTGATATGAATAAATATATTAAGAAATCATGTTGCCATTTATGGTAAATATGTATCCAGTTCATTGTTGAAATCCGCTGGATATTTCTAGAAGGCATACAGTTCAGGCCAGAAATGATTGAGAATTATTTATAATATTTATTAAGTTACTTATTACATTGTGTTTTTTAATGTCAACCCCTACCCCAAACCTAAACCTACCCTCAAAAACAATGTAAAAATAGTAATTATTGTTGTACAGTGTTACAAAAATAATGAAATATTGATGAAGCACATGCACAAGTATCCACTATCTCTTTTAGACTTTACCAATTCACTGCTCCTCAACTATAAGCTCTGCTGATTATGTGTATTTGGCACACCTGAATAACCCCAGGGGATTCTGGGAACTGGTCCTGACTTGACTGTCACATAAGGACACTCAGCTAAATTACCCTGTGAAGGAGTTCTACTTTGACTTCAGTTCATTAACTCCAACTAAACCACCAGAATGATACAATAACTCATATATTTATTCTAAATACAGTTGAAGTCAGAATTATTAGCCTCCTATTGATTTTTTTTTTTTTTTTATAATTCCCAAATGATGTTTAACATATTAACAGAGCAAGGACATTTTCACATATGTGTGATAGTATTTTTTTCTTCTGGAGAAAGAATTATTTGTTTATTATTTTAAGCTATTTTTTTTTTTTTTTTGCGATTGTCTACAGAACAAACCATCATTATACAATAATTGCTTAATTACCCTAACCTGCCTAGTTAGCCTAATTAACCTAATTAAGCCTTTAAATGTCACTTTAAACGGCACCATTAAAAAAATAATAAATCTGTTATATTTACGGTAAAATACTGGCAGCTATGGTTGCCAGTAATCTACTGTTTTTAACATTTTACGGTCGTAAATTCAGTTTACAGAATAATTCTGTTAAAAATACATTCCACAGTCTGTATTTTTTATCGGACACATTTAACTCCTTAAATCCCAGAGCAAAATCCTCACTAGTGTCCTCACTACAGAGGGTTGAACACTCAGGCAGTGATAAAGTTAATGGGATAATTAAGTGTCTAATTAAAGGAGGATTGAGAATTATTGATGAACAACTGTTAACAAGCAGAATCACTGAAGAAAAAGAAAAACACAAATTGCAGTCAAAACCAAAGATGAAATCAACTGAAAATAAAACTCTAAATAAAATTATAATTAATAAAAATAAAACAAATTACACAATAAAAATGTAATTTCTCAAGATCTCAGCAGAGATCATTAAACAACTCCACAAACATCAGGAGCTTCACTTATTACTGACCTTTGACTTTATTTCTGTCACATGAACAAAAACGCTTAATGAAATTTCTGTTGCTCATTTGAAGTCACCATGATAGAGGACAGAGCCTGCTTTAGTTGGGCTCTTCAACTTCTTGTTCTGACATTAGTTTTTAATTTGGCTGCTATAATTATTGTGTTAATCACACTGTCTGTATAGCATGATAAATCAAAAGAAGAAAAAAAACAATAATAAGTTTGATAAGATTAACTATGATAAAGTCAGCACGCTCACCTGCTTGTGCACTCATTGACTATCTTATTAGTTATAAGTGAGAAATGAACACCATATGTAAATGAAACCACTTCACCTACAGCAGCCAATGACTGTTTAACAGGTCTAAATATCCCATTTACAATAAGAATGCTTGATCTATGGCAGAACTTAAAAACACATAGACATCAACAATAGTGACAAACAGAAAATAAAAATCAAATAAAAATCAACCCAGAAAAATACAAAACAATCTATTGAAATATTACCTCCCAAAAACAACATAAAATAAAGGAAAAGAAAGAGATTGTAAAAACTTTGAGCTGCAGAATATATTCATGTTGCAATGCATGCCGGGATTTTTGTGCTATGCTGACACCCATCATACATTGCAGCATGAATGAATTAAGCAGTTCATATCCTGATTCTTGATGTCTGTGTGTCATAATGTGCAGCTGGAGATCTCATGGTTTTGTTCATGAAACTAATTAAATTTTATTGTTTTATTAATTCCTTCTCGAAAAACAAAGGTTAGGTCCGTTACAGCTATTTTCCGTATTGTCCGTAAGTGTCTTGAAAAATATCAAGTAAAATATTTTTTCTTGTCATCATGGCAAAGATAAGATAAATCAGTTATTAGAAATGAGTTATTAAAACAATTATGCTTAGAAATGTGTAGAAAAAAAATCTCTCTGTTAAACAGAAATTGGGGAAAAATAAACAGGGGGCTAATAATTCTGACTTTAACTGTATGTCAATGTTTAACCATTTTCTCATGTTGAATCTTCGCAGAAAATAAAGGAGAATCAGAAAGCAAAGGAAAAACAGCCAAGGCTAAAAAGGAGCCGGCTTCCATGTTTCAGATAAATGGAGACAAACCAGATTTTATTGCAAAAAAGAAAGGTATTTTCACTTTTCTTTAGTACTGTAGCTTGTGAATTGCATACACTGTAAAACAAATTTGACAAAGGTCAAGGTTCAAAGGTTTCTTTAATGTTACTTTAACTTATTTAAATAAATGAATCAAGTTTCAATTACTTTTTTAAGTTATGCAAAGTTTAACTTTATAGTTCAGTATTTTAATTTGATTGATAAGTTTAGATGACTTGAAAAGTTAATTTGATTCAACTAAAAAAATATGGCAGCAAAAAAAAGTATATTAAAAACATGTCTGGGTCACATTATCCTTCTATTGAAAATAAAGAATAAAAAACTTGCATATATGACTATTGTTTTTTAATGATTTGCTACAATTTTCAGCACAATTATATATTAATAGAAACTATAAAGAATATAAGCTATAAGTGTAAAGAAACAAACACTCACCTGCCACTTTATTAGGTTCCCCCTCATACAACTACTCGTTAATGCAAATTTCTAATCAGCCAATTACATGGCAGCAACTCAATACATTTAGGCATTTAGACATGGTCAAGACGATCTGCTGCAGTTCAAACCGAGCATCAGAATGGGGAAGAAAGGTGATTTAAATGACTTTGAACGTGGCATGGTTGTTGCAAATGTCAACTTTGCAGTGACAAAAAAAATTATAATAATACATTTTATCCAATGTAGTAAAACCCTTTCTAAGTTCTTTGTGTATGCTTGTGTTTGACATACTGTAAAACTACTCAAATATGTCTCTAATCTTTTTAAAACTATTTTATTTGATTTACCAAAGTCACACAAGTGCTAATTTTGCATCTGTCATAACAAAAAGATGTCACATCCATGGCAAAGCTTTTTCTTCATAAATGCTATTTTTTTTTATTTAATTTAATATATTTGTTCTACAGAGAGCCATCTCTTATCATTTTGATTATTATTTATTTTGGTTTGTGCAGTTTAATTAACATAAGTAAAGTGTATACCATAAACTCACTTTTTTTTTTGCTCACATCCTTAACACGCGTGTATTTCCCTAATTTAAAATATAAAACACATTTACAGTTTGATATATTTCCGATCTCTTTACTCTATAGTTGTTTTAGAAAAATGTGATTAAATATACTTACACATGAATTATGCTTCAAGTTTTTACAGTAAATGTCACATCCATGACGCTGAAATTGCTTAAAGTAGTTTTGTACAAATATGGGGGAAACTAAAATAAAAAAGGTAACACTTTAGAATAATGGTCTATTAGTTCATGTTAATAAATGCAATTACTAAAATTAACTAAGGATGAGTAATATTGTAAACCATTAATTAATATAGATCAACTTGTACTAATGCATTATTAAAACCCAAGATGTGATTGTGGTCATACTTTATTTTGAAGGTCTGTTTGTTGAATCTTAGTTGCATTGCATCTAAATGCCAACTAATTCCCATTAGAAAACAAGTGGACTGTTAGGTTAGGGTAAGTTGACATGTACTTGTAAAGTTTCTTATAGTCAGTTAAATGTCTGTTTAGCAGCAGTATCAGCAGATATTAAGCAGACAGTCTACTAATACTCAAATGGACCATCAAAATAAAGTGTTACCGACATTGTTAACAATAATGCACTGAGTTAACAATGTTATTTAACATTTGACATTAACAAAGATTAATTAATACCCTAATACAGTGGTTCTCATAGCTCTGCATCGTTCAAAAACCAGGCAGATTAAATCCTATTATTAGGAATATTTATTATTGTCAGCCACTTTAAACATTATAAATAGTTTGAACATTAACTGTGATTACAGGTAAAAAATAATAATAATAATAATAATGCTTAAATTAAATGTGCTTCTAAAAAGGTACTGTTCTTAAAGTAAAAGGAAATCTGCTGTACTTGTAAAGTATTAACATAAAGTAGCCTATTCATCAAAACCTGGAAATGTTCCTTGGACCTCAAATAAAGGTTATGTCATCATTCATATGAAAACCTGTTTAAATAGATATTGCATGTATACATGACATTTGTATATTCTTTGAAATCTAATTTAAATATATGATTGGAAGATCTGCATACTGCGCGTTAGAGTAGGCTCCATGTGTCAGAAAAGCAGGTCATTAAACCATACCTGTGTCAGGATTGGCAAGGAGGACCCAAATGCAGAATAGACAGGAGAACACAAGGTTTATTTACAGGAGGTAAACAAAGCAATGCCAAAGGACAGTCCACGCAATAGTGCAGGGTGATGGCAGAAGAACAAGCTGGTGAGGGGAGGAGACTCAGGAGGATACAAAGGGAAGTGTCTTATGGGGGTAAAACAGGCTAGTCAGGAAAGGGGAAATCCCAAACTTCAGGCCAAGCAGTCAATCAGTAGCTACCCAAACCTTTGGTTTGGGACAGGGGTGGCAAACAGATGAAACATCAAGTCAAGGGGATCCACAACCAGCGAAGACTCAGGAGGCAAGTGACAACACAACTAGACAGCTGGGGAGACAAAAACAAAAGAGCAAGCAAAAAAACTATAACAAGAGGTAAAAAAATAAATAAAAAAAATTTAGGAGGGGAAAAAAAAAAAGAGCTCGAGAAATAAGATGAAACAAGGAACTTAAAAAAAAAAAAAACTAACAAAAGACTAGGGCTAGACTGGGACTGAGAGTCACAAAAATGGCAAAGTGAAAACTTGAAATAAGTCTTGAACTACAAACAGAAATAAAATTGAAAATGACAGCAACCTTGCTGAAAGAAGAAAAATAAATAACAGAAGGATAAATGAATTTGAGAAAGATAAAAAAAGACTAGTACTAGACTAAGGCTAGACAAAAGAAACAGAACTAGACGATATAAAAAATAAATAAATAAATAAAAAACTCTATCAAGCACTAAACAAGTTTGGCTAGACAAGCACATGAAAGATAGTATGACGAACCGGCAAGGACAAGTGGAAAATGAACTCTATATAAAGGGAGAAGAGAGCACGAGGAACAGGTGAACATAATAAGACAAACAAGGACTAAACAAGGGGGCGAGGCATAGGAAAACAAGGAGGCAGGACCAGGGGAGCACATGGCCAACACAAGACAACCATGTGCTATTTTTTCTTTAATTATTCATCAATTCCTCTGCGTAGGGGAGAGCAGGGCACAAAGTAACACTTTTTGGTTTTGGTCAAATAATGAACAAAGTAATAGGGTAAGACTAAGCATATATATTTTTTAACAACAGCACACAAGCCTCTCCTACAAATGAGCACTGAAATTATGATCGCCGGACCTGTGGTTTCTGTGCTGTATTGCCAAAAGTGCCAGGATTAAAAATGTTACTATTTACCCCACCTGCGGGGCAAGTTATAACAGACAGGGGGTTAGTTGTAACACATGCTTATAAAGGCAGATTTCACACAATGTATTTAAATTCTGTTTACTTTAAATAGTAGTTATATTTCCTCAGTAATTGGCTCATTTCTTTTTTATTCTACAAAGCACAGTATGTTTATTTATTGTTTTGTTTATTGGATAAACACATTTAAATCTATTTACATTATTATCCATTTATCCATTATTATACAATGCATTTATTTGCATTATTAGCAATAAAATATTTTTTTTCTATTAAAACAATATTTTCTATAAAAAATAATAATACATTTTAAAGTTCTCAACATTAGACTCAAAATGTAAAAAAAATATTTTATTTGTTTAGTTGGTGTCCAACAGTGTGTGGCTTAATTGTAACATCCTGTTACAACTAACTCCGCTGTGTCATGTTTTCCTCAAAACTGGCTAGCAGTCTCTGTGTGTTTTATACATCTTTCAAAATGGTTTCATCTTTTAGCCTAGAAGACGGAGATCACAACAATATAAGATTTTACATACATACTTTCACTCATTTTTTTCAAATAAAAAAATATTGACTGTAATAAAAAATACTTTAATGCTGTACAAATGGTTTCTTCTGGGTTTCTCATCTAAATTTCGGCAAAAATTTTCAATAATTGTCAGGTAGGCGTCTGCCGACACTGTGGTGAAAACCTCAGAAGCATGCCATGGTTAACCCTGAGCAAATGCAGTACCTTAAAACTCTGTGTTACATTTAACCCCGCGTTACTTTGTGCCCAGCACTGCCCTACCACTAGAAGGAAGCCTGTGTACCACTAGTGGTACATGTACCACAGTTTGAGAACCACTGCCCTAATAAATGCACTACTATCATGTTAGTAAATACATTAACTAATGAACCATTGTTTTAAAGAATTACCAATAAAAATGTTAAAATACAAAATGAAACTACAGCTGCAAATATAATTGCATTACACAGTATAATTATAATCAGGGTATCTTCTGTCCAATCCATATCTTTTTTTAAACAATTTTTTTTTTTTTATATTAGATTAAATATGACCTGGAGTCATTAAAATGTAAAAATCTATTAGGATAATTAATTGTGTGTATTTTGATTATGGTGCTTTTAAAAGTATTTAATATTGAATAATATTAAGCAATTGTTCAATTTGTTGATTTTGTAAATATCAGCTGCAGCCACCAAGTCGGACAGTTATGAGAGTGAACCAGAAACTAAACCCAGCAAGAGCAAAAAGAAATCTGCCACCTCCACCTCTATGTTTAATGCTGAAGGAGACAAAGACAAGAAAAAAGAAAAGAGCAGTAAAGAAAAGGAGAAGAATAACAAGAAGAAGAGTAAGTCAAAAACTTTGGTGTCTTTATTTGTTTGCAACACTTGAAAAAAGTATTTTAGCACATAATTATCCCCATGAATGTTTTTTTTATTTATTTATCTCACATGTAGATGCTGCTAAATCTGATGAAAGTGATGATGAGGATGCAGAGGTGTCCAAAAAGAAGAAAGGCAAAGGAAAGAAAAGTAAAAAGGTCAGACTCTTCTAAACTGAGGAAATTTATGAATTATGAGGGTTTTTTTTCCCTTAGAATTGCAAGATATGAACTATGCATGGGACTGCACAATATATCGTTTCAGCATCGATATTGCAATGTGTGTGTCTGCAATAGTCACATTGCAAGATATGCAATGTTGAGTTGGAATTATAGTTGATCAATAGTTGAGAATACATGAGATTTGTGGTCGTTGCAACGTATAACATAAGAATGAAAGTTTATCATTTGCATGTGCTTTAAAGGCATTTTAAGACAGTGTAAAGCTGTCAGCATAATGACGTACAACATTTATAACTTTAATGAAAAATAATTTTACTGAACTATTAATTTAAAGGCGACGCAGTGGCACAGTAGGTAGTGCTGTCGCCTCACAGCAAGAAGGTTGCTGGTTCGAGCCTCGGCTGGGTCAGTTGGTGTTTCTGTGTGGAGTTTGCATGTTCTTCCTGCATTTGCGTGGGTTTCCTCCGGGTGCTGTGGTTTCCCCCACAGTCCAAAGACATGCAGTGCAGGTGAATTGGGTAGGCTAAATTGTCAGTAGTGTATGAGTGTAAATGAGTGTGCATGTATGTTTCCCAGAGATGGGTTGCGGCTGGAAGGGCATCCGCTGCATGAAACATGTGCTGGATAAGTTGGTGGTTCATTCCGCTGTGGTGACCCCAGATTAATAAAGGGACTAAGCTAAAAAGAAATTGAATGAATGAATGAATGAATGAATGAATATTAATTTAAATGAAGACTATACAGTTTTATTAGAAATTTTATTAGAAATTTCTGTCCCTAAATACTGATTGACTCTCCGTAAAATCATAAGGTACTGATCCGGAAAACCATAAAGTACTGACTCTCCTGATTGACTCTCAGCAAAACCTTAAAGCACTGTTTATTTTACTTAATTTTTTGCTCTATAGTAATTATTTTTGCTTGCAATTTGTTTAAATTTTTTATACATGATTCACACCCTTATAAAATCACTCCAATTTATTATAAATACCAACCCCCACCCCACCCCCAAATACAGCTTTTCAAACCATCTTGAGAAATTATATTCATGCAATATATATTGCAGAAAAAACTTAAGTTTAAAACTGTTCAAAACATGCAGCCCTAATTTAAATGGACAATTATAAGAAATAATGTCAGAATTCTGAAAAAAAAATGCTGAAGAAAGAGTCTTTTTAGAGTATTTAAGATTAGCCTCCATAACAGGAAATACTTTATAACACACAATCCTGTGTTTAAAACTCGCAATTGCGACTTATCTTAGAATGATGACTTTTTTTCT
>CAIGQZ010032598.1:494621-516310 GCA_903798205.1 Danio tinwini
TCACATTCTGAAGTTTAATAATGTTATATTTTGATTAGTCATGAAAAAGTACTGAAAAATCTAACTCAAGTAATAGTACCATTACTTACACAAAAATGTAGTGCAAAGTAGAGTAAAAGTAATCTATTTTTGCATTACATTTAGATTACTTTTAAACTAACACTTATTTCATGTCACATTCTAAAGTAGAATAATATTCAATTTTGATCAGTGGTGAAGAGAGTACTGAAAAATCATAGTCAAGTAGAGTAAAGGTATCTGTTGTAAGCATTACACAAAGTATGAGTAAAAAGTAGCCCTTTTAAAAGTACTCAAGAGTAGTGAGTAGTAACTATTATACTGTAAAAGATTAAACCATATACATGCAATTTGTGTGTTTGTGTGTAAATATAACGTTCTGCAGTGCATTTAGATATTATTTAAGGTGATTTCAGTCATCAGACAGTAGGCATCTGTCATCTTCTCATCAGTAAAATGCAGTCAGTTTCTTGGTCCTTGCCTGTAACGATTTTGTGTCTTAAGGTTGTTCTGTATAATGCGATTTAATTGGATGGGAATTACAGGACTGATTATTCTACTTTAGCCAATCACCACAGACAAGAAAAAAGAATAAAGTAGTGATTGCAGGTTGAAGCAAAATAGTAGAGTAAAAGTACTGATACAGCACTAAAAATGTACTTAAGTGAAAGTAAAAGTACACATTTTTAAAACTACTTAATAAAGTACAATTCCAGAGAAAACCTACTCAATTACAGTAATTTGAGTATTTGTAATTTATTACACACCAATGACTTATATAGGTTCAAAGAAAAATATATTAAAGGTGCTGTATGTATGTTTTTGACTCTTCTAAAGCATTAAAACATGTTTGCAGATATTTAAGAAACAACCTACAGTAAGTGAGCATTCTTGTTTATCTAAACAAGAATGCTGAAGTCAGTTATTCTGCTTTGAAAATTTCTGTTATGTGCCTGAAAGCTGTCTTTGATTTGGTTCTATTAACCTGCCCAATGCTTATCAGCTTACCTGCTTGCCCAATTATAATTCAGCACCCCGGGTTGCCTTGTTGGAAAAAACACATATTTCATTTATTCAGTCAGGAAATGCATGCGTCTGTGACTGAAATGCCACCTCCGGTGGACAGTAGCAGACTCTGAAATGAGATGCAGATTCAGAGTTCCACATGAGGTTATTAATTAGAAAATAATATAAATATTAAATACTCAAACATTATTATTTTCAAGATCTAAGGTGAACTATCTGCTGCTGCTTTCAGTAGTATGGCAATTCATATCATGTGAAATTGCATTTAAACTCACCTTATTAGCATTTACCACTGAATAAAGCACATGAGGTGTACCTGAGGTGACCATTGTCAGTTTTCTGTTGTTCAACTGCAAGAAATTGATGCCTTTTCTAATATATTAATTAGAGGACAAAAACTGCTTTTAATATGGAAAATATTTATTCTATTGCGTGCTGTTCCTTTTAGTTAGAACAAGTTTGAGCCTTTAGGCTCAATTGTCAGACTCGCTCCTGTAGGTCGTCAATCTGGCAACCTACGTTTGCTTTTGTTTAGATCTAGGATTGCAATACCTAGTTCAACCACTGGGTGTCAAACTTACATACTGCACCTTTAGTTCTTTAATAGCATCAAAAGCCTCAACAGCTTCTCTCTATTTTGCGAACTGCAACTGTAATGATGGATGGATGATATTTAAAAATACAAAAATGTATACGGGTGACGCGGTGGCGCAGTGGGTAGCACGATTGCCTCACAGCAAGGTCGCTGCTTTGAGCCTCAGCTGGGTCAGTTGGCATTTCTGTGTTTGCATGTTCTACCCGTGTTCACGTGGGTTTCCTCTGGGTGCTCTGTTTTCCCCAAGTCCAAAGACATGCACTATACAGTAGGTGAATTGGGTAAGCTAAATTGGCCATAGTGTCTGTGTGCGATTGAGTGTAACTTAAACTTAAACTAACCTTAACCCTAACCCCAACCCTAACCCCAAGCTAAGAGTCTACTTATAATCTAATGAGAATTAGATGCAATGTGATCTAAATTCAACAAACAGACCATCAAAATAAAGTGTGACCAAATTTTCATCTAAAATACCAGAAGTATCAATGAAAATCATCAAGCATTAGCTACTTCGCAAACGTGCAACTTCTTGAGCATTTATATGCAGCAGGTTTATTATTCATTCATTCATTCATTCATTTTCTTTTCGACTTAGTCCCTTTATTAATCCGGGGTCGCCACAGCAGAATGAACCACCAACTTATCCAGCACATGTTTTACACAGCGTATGCCCTTCCAGCTGCAACCCATCTCTGGGAAACATCCATACACACTTATTTACATACACTATACTGACAATTTAGCCTACCCAATTTGCCTGTCCCGCATGTCTTTGAACTGTGGGGGAAACCGGAGCACCCGGTGGAAACCAATGCGAACACAGGGAGAACATGCAAACTCCACACAGAAATGCCAACTGACCCAGCCAAGGCTCGAACCAGCGACCTTCTTGCTGTGAGGCGACAGCACTACCTACTGCGCCACTGCGTCTCCCCAGGTTTATTATAAAAAGAAAAAAAAAATCAGCACAATCAATGAATTATGAACAGTTCCACCGTGTAAATAATAATTAATCATGGTAGGGCTTGATATCGCAATGTAATCATTCGCAATAGTCACATCACAGGGTATATGCGATGTTGAGTTTGTATTATAATTTATCATTTGCATGTGTTTCTTATGCCTGTTATTGTATAATGATTTTAAAAGCATTGAGGTTTAAGAAATTGTACCATTTATATGATCAATTTTGTTGAATTATTTTTATTTTTATCATTCAGTTACTGCACTTGAATACTGTTGACTCTGGAAATGATAAAAGACTTTATTTCAATTGTATCTTTTTCTTTAATATATTTATAGATAATTATGCATGAAAATACTCACAATGCATGCAAATACAGAAAAGCACTGCAAATAGCACAAACAACAACGGAAATGTGTCGGGAGACCCCAAAAAGTTTATAGATTGTTTATTAGATTTTATAGAGATGCCAACATTAAACATTAATCATCAATCTCTGACTAAACATATGCATAAAAATACTCACAATGCATGCAAATACAGAAAAGCACTGCAAACAGCACAGACAACAACTAAAATCTGTCGGAAAACCCCCAAAACTGTACTGCAGTCACTGCAGGATCATCCCAATCGATCTTACATTACAAATTCTTTCCAAATAATCTTTTTAGATTAGACTAGATTTAACTTTATTGTCATTACACATGTACAAGTACAAAGCAACAAAATGCAGTTTAGGTCTAACCAGGAGTGCAATAGCAGCAAGTGCAGGATATAGGTATACGTTATAAAGTGCAGTTGTAGAAAAACTATGGGTAATATTTACAGATGGATGTACTATGAACATTATATACAAATTGTATTAGCTATGAACAGAGATTTACAATAAATGAATATATGTACAGGTGGCTATTAGTAATAAAATGTATGCAGATAGTTATGAACATAATTACAAATGTATATGTACAGTGGGTATGTACAATTCAAAATGAATCAGTGATTATGGGGAGTGTAAGTCATGAGGAGAGTGTGGGAGCATACGAGAGAGCAAAGAGTCAGTGGGGGGAAGAGTTCAAAAGGGAGACAGCTCTGGGGAAAAAGCTGTTTCTCAGTCTGCTGTTTTTGTCTGTGAGCAGTGTGAGAGGAGTCTTTAAGGAAATTGTGTGCTTGGCACAGACAGTGTTTCTTCTGGATGTCCACTATGGCTGGAAGTTGTGTCCCTGTGATGCGTTGGGCAGTTTTCCCCACTCACTGCAGTGCCTTAGCTCAGCAACAGAGCAGCTTCCATACTAGACTGTGACACAGTTGGTCAGGATGCTCTCTATTGCGCAGCGATAGAGGTTCACCAAGACGGCTGAGGACAGCTGGTTCTTCTTAAGTTGCCTTAAGAAAAAGAGGCGCTGGTGAGACTTCTTGACTAGGCTGGAGGTGTTGGTGGTCCAGGTCAGGTCCTTTGAGATGTGAGTCCCCAGGAACTTGAATGATGAGACAGGCTCAACTGCCATCTCATTGATGTGAATGGGATCATGTGACCCTATTCGTCCCTTGACGATGAGCTCCTTAGTCTTGGTGTATATACATATATATATATATATACAGTTGAAGTCAGAATTGTTGGCCCCCTAGTTTATTTTTTCCCCAATTTCTGTTTAAAGAATTACACTTTTTTAAACATAATAGTTTTAGTAAGTCATTTAAAGGCTTAATTAGGTTAATTAGGTTATCTAGGCAGGTTAGGGTCATTAGGCAAGTTATTGTATAACGCTGGTTTGTTCTGTAGACTATCAAAAAAAAATAGCTTAAAGGGGCTAATAATTTTGACCTTAAAATAGATTTTTAAAAATAAAAACTGCTTTAATTCTAACTGAATAAAACAAATAAGACATTTCCAGAAGAAAAAATATTATCAGACTTACTGTGAAAATTTTTTTGTTCTGTTAAACATCATTTGGGAAATAATAAAAAAAAAAAAATCTAAAGGGTGGCTTATAATTCTGACTTTAACTGTATGTATATATATATCTCACAAAAAAAAAAAAAAATTGCAATATAGAATTTTTTTTATATATGCACCTTTAAATCATGTTATCCATAAAAGGTAACTGCAATCTAATTATGTTTAGTTTCCACAGTAGTTCACTCTAGTTACAAGTAATTGATTTTTGTAATCTGATTACTTAATTCAGATTACATAAAATCCGTTAACTACCCAGCTATGCATTATTACTATGCAACCAATTTTTTTCTTCGTTCCTTTCAGGTCCAATCTCATGGGTACAAAATTCACAGTGTTTGACAATGGCCTCAACCCTGACCGTGCCCTCAGAGACATGTCTAACGCCAGGCAGGAGCTAGTGGCCATCATTTATGTGAGTTCTCACTTCTACTGTACAACAGTTAACGTGAAGGTAAATGGACAATCTTTTATAATAGATGCTCGTATTTGTGTGCAGGAGACAAATGTGTTGGGGTTTAAAGGGCCCAGGAAAATGTCAGTGGTCATCCCGGGCATGGATGATGAAAATGAGCGAGTGCCGATACGTCCACGAACTGTGAGTTACCACTATATATTTGAATTCTGATATGTAACAGCAAGTAGATTACAAGCCATTCTCAGTTAAAACTACTGTCTAATTACAACCCAAATCAGAAAAGGTTGAGACAGTGGGGAAAATGCTATTGAAAAAAGAAAGTACATTTAGATATTTCACAGTCAACAGTGCAAAACATAATTAAAAGATTCAGGGAATATGGAAGAGTTTTAGTGCATAAAGGACAAGGGTGCAATCCTAGACTGAATAACCATGATCTCTGATCCCTCAGTCGGCACTACATCAAGAATCGTCGTTCATCTATATGCAATATCACGACTACTTTCACTCAGGACTACTTTGGCAAACCTTTGTCAAGTACCACAATAGTTACATCCACAGATTCCAGTTAAAACTGTGCTATACCTAAAGGAAGCTCTATGTTAACAGTGTCCAGAAGTGCTGTCAACTTCTCTGGGCTTGGAGGTTCTTGGGATGGACCATCACATAGAGGAAATGTGCACTGTGGTCATATAAATCAGTATGTCATGTATTTTTTGGGAAAAATAGATGACGTGTGCATGAAAGAAGAAAAGGATCATCCTGGGGTGCATTTCTGAAAACCATCGTTAGCCAACTAAGGTTGCAAGTTCCATCGATACAAACATAGTTTAGTGATTTGACAGTTCCCAAACTCATTGTTCCAATGAACATTCGCAAATTGAGTCGCAAACTTGTATGCCTGCAACTACACCTTTGGAGCTGTAGTTAGAAACATAGTTCCTGACTGTTTTCTATTCCCAGTTATCCCCCTGTGCTCTGTTTGTTTAGAACATTCTAACATTTAAACTTGGAATGATAAAAAAAGCATTAAAGTCATCACTGTTAGGTGATAAAATAATTTTTACAGTTCAGTTTTAGCAATCTTTATGTTGACAATTTGATGTCATTTTGAACACAGCCGTGGCTCATGATGAAAGCTACTGTATAGGTGGCCTATAATTTAAAAGCGCAATTTATCTTACATCACCAAATCTTGTGAAAACCAAAAACGTAGCGTATGTTAATGCTTTTAATTTATATAGGCTATTTACAAAGTATCTGTACTGTATATGACATGGGCCAGTTGCTTAAAACAGTGTTTCTCAACCACATTCCTGGAGGCCCAAAAACACTGCATGTTTTTGATGTCTCCTTTGTCAGTTACACCCATTATAGGTCTTTCAGTCTCTGCTAATGAGCTAATGATCTGACTCAGGTGCATTTGGTTAAGGAGACAAAAGGTGTAGATATGGAGATGGAAAGGTGTAGAGGTGTTGGTCCTCCAGGAACATGGTTAAGAAACATGGGGTTAGAACATTTCTGCAGTAGTTAGCATGTGTCGAATTGTAAAAGTAGACTATTTTCAATGTATATTATTATTATTATTATTATTATTATTATTACAGACCACCCCACCCCCCACCCTGTCAGCTACATCTGGCAACACTGGTTAGCTTTTGTAAGTGGTTTTATGTTTTAGAATAGAATATGTAATATTCTCAATAATATTTGTAAAGGAAGCATAAGCTCTACTGTATATGTGCCATTTACATATATTTCAATTAATATGGAAAATGAGTGCATGTTTTTACCAAAACTACTATTGGATTTGTTTTTAAAAATGTGTGTGCGTGTGTAAAACAATATAATTTGCACAAAGAAATTATGGGGTTCTTCTCTAAAGAAGTTGTTACCACCCTGTTTAGAGCATTATTATGGGCGTTTTACACTATAACTAACATGGTTCAAATGATGGATCTGCAACAGAGCAACTACAGTTTTGGGAAACACTTGTCACCTTGGGGAGATGTGACACTGACAACAAGGGTGAGGATCCAACTGCAGGATTTATTAAACAGGATGGTCAGGCAAGCAATAATCAGAACAGGAGCAAACAGATGTATAAGGGCAATCCAGAGTCGTGGTCAAAATAGCAGGCAGATGGTCAAAGGCAGGCAGCAGACAGGAATATAACGATAAACGTGGCAAGGATCAAAACACAGATAAACAAACCAGGAAATGCGTTGTGATGTCACTCAATACAGATGAACAAGACTCAGCAACATTGTGTGTTTGTGTGCTCACTAAATAGTCCATGTATCAGTGCTTGAGAGGCTACAGCTGTGAGAGTGCAATCAAAGGTGACTAGGATCAGGTGTGTGCATGTGGCATGACTGAATATGTAGTCCATCTCACAGCAGATCTGTAGTTCTTGTGATTGTGTGTGTTTACCAGCGATCTGAGGGGAGAGGATCGCTGGTGATAGTGACATCACTACATCGTTCTTTTCCCAAACGAAGCATCGTGCTATGATAGTTAAGCCGCGAGTTATGTCGTTGTTTGGGAAGCACACCAAAAAAGCCAGGTTCTGTCATGGTTAAATGCCCTTGGCAAAGTTAACTTGTTTTTATTTGCGTTTTCCATACTGTTACAACCTTTTGTGATTTTGGGGTTGTAGTATAAATACTCAATTTGTATGAAAATGTATGGTTTATATATATATATATATATATATATATATATACAGTTGAAGTCAGATTTATTAGCCCCCCTGAGTTATTAGCCACCCTGTTTATTTTTTTCCGCAATTTATGTTTAACTGAGAGAAAAGATTTTCAACACATTTCTAAACATAATAGTTTTAATAACTCATTTCTAATAACTGATTTATTTTATCTTTGCCATGATGACAGTTACAAATATTTTACTAGATATTTTTTAAGACTTTTCTATACAGCTTAAAGTGACATTTAAAGGCTTAACTAGGTTAATCGGGCTAACTAGGCAGGATAGGGTATTTAGACAAGTTATTGCATATTGATGGTTTGTTCTGTAGACTATCATAAAAAAACATATAGCTTAAAGGGGCTAATAATTTTGTCCCTAAAATGGATTAAAAAAAAAATTAAACTGCTTTTATTCTAGCCAAAATAAAACAAATATGACTAACTATATATATATATATATATATATATATATATATATATATATATATATCATGTCATATTTGTACAGTAAATAATATTTTACTAGATATTTTTCAAGACACTTCTATACAGCTTAAAGTTACATTTAAAGGCTTAACTAGGTTAACTAGGCAGGTTAGGGTAATTAGGCAAGTTATTGTATAATGATGGTTTGTTCTGTAGACTATCGAAAAAAAATTGCCTAAAGGGGCTAAGTTTGACCTTAAAATTGTGTTTAAAATTTTTTTAACGGCTTTTATTCTAGTCAAAATTAAACAAATAAGACTTTCCCCAGAAGAAACTATATTATCAGACATACTGTAAAAATGTCCTTGCTCTGTTAAACATCATTTGGAAAATATTTAAAAAAAAAATAATAATTCAAGGGGTGGCTAATAATTTAATAATTTTGACTTCAACTGTGTGTGTGTGTGTATAAATATATATATATATATATATATATATATATATATGTGCAGATGGCACAAAAAGGTACAACTGAGTTTGTATGAATTTATATGTATTTACTAAGTAGCAAAAATGTAAAATAGTTAGAGATTGTTATGAGATTTTGTCAACAACATCTCACGGAAATTAGCACATTTGTGTAATTTGTATAAATTTGTCTGATCTTGCTTGTACATTTTAGTATCATTTGCTCATCTTCTGGTGTTTGGTTTAGGGTTGTTTTTTATTATTGTATGTTTATGTACAAATGAAATTGTATAAATGTGCATGAATTAACCCCTTAGCCCCCACAAAATGTAAAATAGTTATGTTTCCTCTTGAAATTGGTCTGGAGGGTCATGGTAAATTCACAGCTTAGGCTTTTTGGCAAAATATACCTTCACAAACATATCTATAAAAAAATCACTGAAGCTGAAAAAAACACTGGTGGCAATAAAACATCAACAAGTGTAATTCTTTTTCACACACAAAAAATATTATTATGGGGCAAATTAGTATGCATGTCTGTTAAGCTAGCATCATTAAATTTGCCAACTTATTAAAACATATTATTATTTAATAAAGCATTAACATTTGTTCAATCAAAAAAAGAAATACTATTTAATCATCCTCAAGTGGTGGTTAATGAGTTTCTTTATTCTGTTGGACCTAAAAGAAGATATTTTGAAGACAGCTAATAACTGGTAACCAATGGCATTTATAGTAGGGAAAAATAATATGGAAATCAATGGTTAATAGTGTTCAGTTTTCTTCAAAATGTCTCATTTTGCATCCAACAGAAAAAAGAAACTCAAACAGGTTTTGAACAAGGAAAAGTAAATGATGACAGAATTTATTTAAAGCCATTGATAAAAAGTTTATATTGTATGTACTTATAAAATATGCAATAATCAAAATGGTAAGAACCTTTTGACAGAAAAAGGAAAAAGTGTACTAGATTTTAAAATTAGAGGAGCATACCATTTCTTTCTTTCTTTCTTTTTAGGAGAACGACACTATACTTGTGCGCTACCAGAACAGACAGATGGACAACCTAATTGAGCTCCACAACAAAACTCCAGTTTGGAATGACGATACAGCTTCATATGTGCTCAACTTCTCCGGTCGAGTCACGCAGGCCTCAGTCAAGAACTTCCAGATCGTTCACAGCAAAGACAGTGAGTGATACTGCTCATATTCTGACATTTCCCTTCAACTCTTAAATGGCGGTTAATAAGGTTACAACCTTTCAATAGGGAAACTTTTTTTTTACAAGTATGGATTGTTATATCATTTTTGCACATTTTATTGATCATTTTATATTCACTGCCCACTGTATAGGGTACAGTTTGCTAGTATAAGTTTGGACGTTCTTTGCCCTCAAAATTATTTATGGCATTGATTTAGCAAGGTGCTGCAAACATTGTTCAGATACACTTACTGTCCAAAACAAAAGTCACCCACTAAATTTTTTGTGCTAGATTGCCTTTAGGTTTGATTATGGCATGTGTTTACCATGCCATCATATCAATTTACTTCTGCAATGTCAACATGTATTCCCATCCATTTACATCAAGATTTTGTGCTGATAATGGGAGAGTCAGACAAAATCTTTTTCCAGCACATCCAAAAGATTCTCAATAGGGTTACGTTCTGGACTTTATGGCTCCAAATTCATGTGTGAAAATGATGTATTATGCTCCCTGAATCATTCTTTCACAATTTTAGCACAATGAATCCTAACGGAAATCATTTTGAATTATGCCCATGCCTTCAGGGAACAAACAATCTATTGATGGAATAACCTGGTCATTCAGTATATTCAGGTAGTCAGCTGACCTCCATCTTTGGGCACATAATGTTTCTAAATCTACAGTAGACCTGACCACTTGCTGCACCCACAGATCACAAAGCTGCCTCCGCAGGCTTGCAGCTTGTATTGTAGACACAAAGCATGATGGGTGCATTACTTCATCTTCATCCCACTCTTTTTTTACCCTGATGCATCCATCACTCAACAATTTAATTCAACTCATCTTTATTTCTATTGTCTTTTACAATGTGGACTGTGTCAAAGTAGCTTAACATAGAAGTTCTAGTAAATTGAAACTGTGTCAGTCCAGTTTTCAAAGTTGAAGTTCAGTTCAGTTCAGTCTGGTTTAATTTTCACTTCTGAAGTTCAAACACTAAAGAGCAAGTCCCAACCAAGTCAGTAGCGACAGTGGCAAGAAACAAACTTCACCATATGACGAAAGTAAAGGAACATCCTTGAGCGAAACCAGGCTCAGTTGGGCAAGACCATTTCTCCCCTGGCCAAGCTCATTGTGCAGAGTTGAAGTCTAGGCACCAGAGGCTGGAGAACATTGGACATCCATCATGGAGAAGCTGCAGGTGTGTATAGGTCACTGGTGGCTGTTCAGGCTGGCCCACAGGATCAATGCAGAGACCCATTTGCCACTGGGGTCTTTCAGGAATCAGTTTCATCCTCTCCACTCCTGACCACCACAGAATCTGCTCAGGATACAGCCTGGTCCAGGATTATGGAGACCTCGGGATAAAAAAAAGAACTAACACAAGTGTACATGCCATTCAAACTATAATGCTATTTGGGAAGTGTTTCTGCTTCCAGTAGCCCTACTTAATGCAGACTAACACTCCTTTAGAGGATTTGGATTTCAAAAGCATTTATGTTTTATGTGTATGCTAACGCAAAGAGATGTGTCTTTAATCTAGTTTTAAACTGACAGTGTGTCTGCTTCTCGAACTGTGGTACACCTGAACTCATCAGACCACATTGCTTTCTCCCATTGATGCAGATCACAATCTTTAAGCTCCATATCAAACTGAAGCCATTTTGTCCTTATAAGCCTTGCTGATAAGTGGTTTCTTAAGGCTAGACAGTTCTTTTGTCCCAATCCCTTGAGTTCCCTTTGTATTACGTGTGCGTGTAAACCGTGCGGTGAGGTTTGTGACTGGTGAGGCACTGACACTTTCAAGGTCAAAAGTCATATGTACAAACAAATCCACCCAACAACTGATTGTGTTTCCTATATCATATCAGCTTTGTTTCTATACACATGGCAGGTACATATTGGGCCAAGGAAGAATGTAAAATGTAAAGCGATTAAATATGCCTCCCAAAAAACACCCAGCTGTATGCTACAGACAACTATAACAAACAACTACACATAACAAGTGCTCTCTCTCATTCACACACACAGACAAACAGCACCATGGGAGTGCATGCTATCTTTTGCTTGCTCTCTCTCTCTCTCTCCTTCACATACACACACACACACACACACAGGATTCGCACACTGGTCTTACCTTTAACGTTACTTGTAAATGAAGTCTTGACATGACATGAATTACTTTGAAATGATCGCGTTATCTTCTGTCCCGTCTTTTGAAGTCAGTCTATAATAGGTTGTCCATAATTTATTCACGTTTTGATTGAAAGTCCAATTTTTGAGAATTTTTTGAGCTGATATGATAGTCAGTCGGGCGACGCAGTGGCGCAGTAGGTAGTGCTGTCACCTCACAGCAAGAACGTCGCTGGGTCGGCTGGGTCAGTTGGCGTTTCTGTGTGGAGTTTGCATGTTCTCCCTGCGTTCGTGTAGGTTTCCTCCGGGTGCTCCGGTTTCCCCCACAGTCATGACATGCGGTACAGGTAAATTGGGTAAGATAAATTGTCCGTATGAGTGTGAATGAGTGTGTGGATGTTTCCCAGGGAGGGGTTGCGGCTGGAAGGGCATCCGCTGCGTAAAATCGTGCCGGATAAGTCGGCGGTTCATTCCGCTGTGGCGAACCCGAATTAATAAAGGGACTAAGCCGACAAGAAAATGAATGAAAATGATAGTCAGTCATAGCAAAAAAAACTCCAATTGAACTTTACTGCATAGAACACCACTAAACAAGAATAAACGTGAGCTCAGGTGCGCCCTCTTCATTGCAGTGAGATACTGCCTGCCTCACCTCATGTTTCTTTCACTGCGGCTTTATGTCAGATTTTAACAATAAATAAGGCTACGTTCACACTGCGAGGCTTAGTGCTCAAATCAGATTTTTTTCCTCAGATCTGTTTTTTTTTTTTGCCTAGCTGTTCACACTGTTGTTATACATGTGGCTAATATCAGATTTGTAGTGTGAACAGATCATGGTCGTAAACTGAACCGCATGCGCAGAAGTATAGTTACGGACAACACAAAATGTCTAATTATGCACACAGTGTGTATACTGTATGAAGCACCTTGTCAGATTATGCTTAGTATGATTATTGCCCTTTTCACAGACAACCATGGTGTATTACATGAACTGTAAAGGGTTGTTCTGCTACGACTAATGTGTATTTCGGCATTTGAAACCTAAAATAAGTCCCTTGTAATTGAAAACACTGATCATTTGTGATTTATGCCTGACCACCGGTGTAGTGAACTCATCAATGGTTAATGAGCAGCCGCAGACTGAACTGTGAAGGCCGAGTTGGTTTATCTCCGTTTGCAGTTATTTTATTTTACTTCGTTATAAACAACAGAGACGTGCAGATGGGGGGTTTGGGTGCTTGAGCTTCTGCCCTTTATTCGCTCTGAGATAATGTTCGTCTTTAAAATGAAAGTGCCCCCTCCTTTGTGCACGAATCCCATTTCCGCAACACCCCCGACGCTCTTTAGCATTGCGTTCATCCCATGCCCCGATCATTAACCAGAGTGGTTAACAAGCACCAGTTTTGCCTTCAAAATCTTTTTCAAAATGAACAACCAACTTTCTGTGGTAAAGTAATCGCCCTGTGTGTTATTCTACTATGCTGCAGAGGTGTAGATGATGTTTGCAGCACAGAATGAGGACGTATGTCGCTCGAAGATTAAGTCACATGAATTCCGACATAACCGTTTACACTGCAGTCGCATTGCAAAACATCAGATCTCTGTCTGATTTAAGACAACATATGAAAGTGGCACAAATCTGAAAAGATCAGATTCCACGCGGTTTGGGCTGTTCACGCTGTCAAGACCTGAGTCACATATGAGCGAAAAGATCAGATTCGGGCCACATTTGCCTGCAGTGTGAATGTAGCCTAAGTGATAGACATACGTGGAATATATTCCATATTATATGGAAAGCAAAGGCATATAATAAAAATGTCTAGAATGTTTAAAAACATTTTAATAAAGCCTTACATTGGTATCATACACTGAGTGAGCAAAAGGGCTGGGCTCAAGCCAGTTTGCAAGGGATTGCGCAATCTGACAAGAGGCTCAGCTTGGAGCTGCCTCACCTCGCTTCCTACGCTGTAATTAAACAGCAAATACGCAAATCACAGTGATTTTGATCATAAAAAATTATTGAAATCATTTGTATCATAAAGAAATTGCATCTATAGCCCAAATCAGTGGACAAATATTGATTTTATCATTAGTATACATTTCATGATGGCAGGTAAGGATGATGACAGGTGACGCCCTGCCTCCCCTGACCGCACATCCCTGGTGGAAATGCTCATACTGTACTTTCACTATTTAACATTACATAGTTCTACTGTTGTTTAAACAATCAGCCCGTTTTACACCAATGGTCATATTACATTCAAATCCCCCTTTTTTCTCCATTCTGATGCTCAGTCTGACCTTCAGCAGATAATCTCAACCCCATCTGCATCATACCTGTCAACCCTCCCGTTTTTCCCGGGATTCTCCTGTATTTTACAGTTCTATCACGCTATCATCCCATAATGGTATTTTCCCGTATTTCTCCCGTATTTTCAGTCTTTCTCTGAAGGGTGGCAATAAACATTAAAGAGCAGAGCCTCCCTATACACAACCCATACTGCCAAACCACCAGGGGTTGCCCTTTGCTCTTAAATGTGAGTCTGTTCTGTGCTTTCGCTTTGTTTATGCATGAAAACACTTTGAAATAAATATAAAAACGGCAGGATTCCCTTTCCTTTTTTTTACAGGTGCCGTCTCCCCTTCATATGCAATCCTCAAAACAGTCATATAGAGGTGCATAACTGTCAGCTACGCACTCCAGAGTGATAAATAGAGTCTGTTTCCCAAACAGATTATGTACACACGATTTAAAACAAAGCAAAAGTCTGGGTTTTGGGTGCGTTTAAACAGACATATACACATAATTAATAATAATAACATCTAAAGATGTCGATCTTGGTGGGTTTTTTTCAAACACAACTAATTTCGTCCTAAATGAGCATAAAAAAGTTAGGATATGCTTTCTTTATAATGTTAGATGGTTGCATTTTTTAAAGTGACACCTGTTATTTAATGAAATCAAACGAAAAAAAAAAATCGAAATAAATAAGAGATTCATTCGCTGCTCTTTAATCAGAATGAGTAAGTTATACAGTGAAGAAACGGCTAATGAGATTTGATGGCTTGATTTTATTTTATTATAATAGCTATTTATTTTAATAACTGTTTGCTAATTTATAATATTTATTTTTTTTCTTTTGTAAATAAATAATAATAAACATATTACTGACCATTTAACTGTTTATTTACAATGAAACAGCTCCAAAAAAACATATTTAGTAATTTGGGGATTTTTTAAGAGGGGAATCCCTTATTATGGTGGGCATATCCCTTATTTTCACATCCCAATGTTGACAGGTATGATCTTTATATTTCATCTGCATACTTAAATTTATTTAGTTGCTTTTATCATTGGCTAATTATAAATTTGCTTTACCAACAAACAAAGTGGCCAGATTCAGAATATAAGTCTTATTTTAACATTTTCATTGATTTGTTGGTTTGTCTCTGTAAAGGTAAAACAAACAAACAAGCAAACAATCAAAAAAAAAAAAAAAAACTATGGTCAAATATGTTAAATACCTACAGCAAAGTGTTGGAGATAAAATTGACTGATTTCTTATATATTTGTATGAAATACAGGTGTTAAAGAACCCCTTTTATGGGTTTGTGACAATGACCTTAACAAGTGTAACACAGCTCTAAGTTAATTGAAACCATCCAACTGAGGTTTAGATCTGATCTAAGTGCATTAAAAAAGTGTATAAAACTGTTGTTTCCCAAAAAAAAAAAGAAAAAAGAATTGACTCAGAGTTGTTTAATAAGTTCCAGCATTGGGCTCACACATAAACTTTGTACATGGCTGCTTGCTGCCACACTGTCTTGATAAGCTTGCACACAGTCAACCAATCAGAACCATCTGGGTCATAAAACCAACCTCTCCAGATCAGCATCACAAAAATCAGTGGTGTGGAAAAAAATGTATGCAACATAGGCTCATTCTGAAAATGTAGCCCTATATACATTTCTAGAGAACGCAATTAGCTAGCCAGAAGTACTTATGGCTGCATTTCGTCTTTAAATCGAACGCTAGGGGGCGGTATGATGTCGTTCCTTTTCGTGCTTACCAGCTGAACGCTTACCTCTGTATGGACGGCTTTCCCACTGTTACCAGTTTGTCCAGTTAGCTTGCCATGTACGTCGGCAGACTTGAGACGCAGAGAGGAGTTGACCATGACAACGAGGTTAAAGTCTGACGAAGATTGGTACCAGAAAGTGGGTTAGACGAAAACAGAAGCCATAAAATAAACGAGTAATTAACAGGGTGAGGATGTGGTAAAATCTGAAAAGAAGGTAAAATTCAGGCAAGAGCTTTTCTTTTTCTGCATTAGTTTATAAAACTATCGGTTGGGTTTAGGGAAGTCGGTGGGCAGGTCAGTCAGTCTACAGCGGTCTCTGGTGGATTTACGCAAAAACAGCAGGTGCAAATGGAACTCACAAGACAAAATTGAGACCTCAAAAAGCGTACACTACTGGTGGATTCGAGAAAAACAAAAACTGCATGAAAAATGTAGCTCCTGGGACGTATTTGGTGCTCTCCAGAAATCTATATATCTGTACGTTTTCAGATTAAGCCTGTGTTGAATGTATTGCTTGTCAAATCATATAGGAGTCACTGGGATAATTAGCGAAAAAAAATACAAATAAATGCATATTATAAGGCAATAAAAGTTCAAGTTCAATTTATTTATAGAGCACATTTAAAAACAGTCACAAGACTGACCAAAGTGCTGTACACAAGACAAGTCAAAAATAAAAAGACAGAATACAAAACATAGAAATAAGACAAGAGAAACGGCTGAAAAAATGTAAGAACGTAGCGGTAGAAAGGGCTATTACAATAATATTAAAAAGCCAAGCTAAAAAGGTTCGTTTTAAGAAGAGATTTAAAAATAGATAGTGATGGAGCCATCCTAACATCAAGGGGCAAGGTGTTCCATAACTGAGGACCCGCCACAGAGAAAGCTCTGTCCCCTCTACGCTTCAGTCTGGACTTATGGCTCGTTTCCACTGAGTGGTACAGTACGGTACGGTTCGGGTCGGTACGGGTCATCTTTATCAAGCTTGCGTTTCCATTACAAAAGGTACCCTTTTGGTGGGCGTGGTGTACTACAAAGAGTTTCAGTCGACGTCATTCTCGCTCGAATAAATGTCTACAGTAAAGCTGTACAGTTCGTTCACATTATATGAGAAGCTCTTCTAACAAAACAGATGCTTTAAACATATTAATACTTGTTTATAAATGTTTATTACTAACATTTCTATGAACATGATTTGATTATAACTGCAGATCAATGACAGTGTTACAGCCTACTGTAACGTCTGCAATTACATAAAATAAATAAATAAATGCAACATATATGAACACATACAGACCCTTACAGTCTCCGATATGTTACCAATTACAGATAAACGACACACAGCATACATTTAGTCCTTATTTGAGTTCAAAAACAACACGCAACATATACAGTAGCCCACAGTCAGAGCTAACCTCTCATCTGTGTCTGTAATCTTCACCAGCACATGTAGCCTCTGTTAGAGAGTAATTCCATCATTCCAAGTTCATAATAGTCCAAAAGGCGATGATAAACATGGCAGTTTGTTCATGTTTCAGGTTGCTGAAACTATTTGCTCCTGTCGGGAATCCTTGTAATCCTGTCGGGCTTCTCCTTTTTTTCTGCGCTTCACTCTCGCATTTGTCCTTTTTTTTCTGAATGGATCAGATGTTGAAGACGCTTCATTAATCACAGAGGCACGTTATTATTATCAGCTCAAGAAGTTCGTTATATCAAATCTAGACGCGAACGCAGGCTCCCTGGAGAAAGCGAAAAACCGCTCGCACTTTTAGACCGCCTCATAAAACAACAACAGGACACGGCAGATTCTTGGCTTTGTGGTTGTTCATCAAGACAACGACAAGGTTTGTTTTGAGCCCGGGTCATCCATGTATCGTTATTATAGGCATATAGTTGTCTCGGCTGTGCATTTAAAAACATGGCGGCTCCATTGTTTTAATTCTGGCTAGCTCCACGAGATCGTGACGTATCTCTGTAAACCAATCAGCGTTCAGCTGCGCGTGTAGCTTCACCTTTGGGTACCCTTTCTCGTCTTTGGTACCCTTTTGAAAAGGGTGCCGAAAAAGTGGTACGGTACGGATCGGTTTGGTACACTTTTGACAGTGGAAACGGCCATAAAAAAAGATTTTGATCACCGACCCGTACCGTACCACTCAGTGGAAACGGGCCTTAAAAAAAGATTTTGATCACTTGACCTAAAAGATCTCACGGGAGTGTAAGAATGAAGCAGCTCTGAGAGATAGGATGGGGCTAGATTATGGAGGGGTTTATATACCAGTAAAAGCACTTTAAAATCAATTCTGAATTGGACAGGCAGCCACTGGAGGCCCCTTAGAAGAGGGGTAATGTGGTCATATTTTCTGCTACTACAAATAAATCTAGCAGCAGCATTTTGGAGCAACTGAAGGCGGGAAATTTGTGATTTTGAAATGCCACAGTAAAGTGCATTGCAGTAAAAGTGTTTTTTGACCTTGCATGCATATCAGCCTGTTGTTAGGGACTCCCAAAACCAATCTATGAACTTGCTTAATGCACAATAGGGGCTCATTTAAAAAAGAAATAAAGAAAGTGCAATAGATTACATTTGACATATCTCATTCTCCTTCTGATTAATTCAAACATCCCTAAGGATCTCAGTATTGTGTTCCCTTGACAATGACTAACATATTTAAATTTTCATTTGTTTCTCATGGTTTTGATGTGCGGGATTTAATATTATGTTTAAAGTACAATTGAGCTTGTTGTTTGTGTGTGTTGGGAATTCTGAAAATCCATTAGGCTGCAGAACAAATTGCACTTAATGGGGACGATAATGTTCACACTCACTAACAGTAAAATCCTCTTTTTTTTTCAGACAGCTACATTGTGATGCAGTTCGGGAGAGTGGCAGATGACATGTTTACTCTGGACTATAATTACCCCATGTGTGCGGTGCAGGCCTTTGCTATCGCTCTGTCCAGCTTTGATGGCAAATTGGCCTGTGAATGAACACAAGACACAACATTTCATGAGCAGGAGTTTCTATGTAACTTCTTCATTAGGAAGGACGATGGAGGAGATTGTGATGATATAGGACATTTTTGGGGGGATTTTCACTGTGCCTGAATGTGATGAACATGGGCATTGCGCATGCATATGTGCTGCATAGATGTGATAAATGCAGGTTACATAAAATGACTGTTTGACTATCTTGTGTTGTGTTGAGATTTATGTGTTCGGATTTTTTTTTACATCAAAAGTAAATGATTAGTGCACTATATGTTTCACTTGTCAAACATGACAATGGTCTGTGGTGTAAAGCATATGAAAACATATAGTACATGATTTAAGTATTTAAGTTATTTTAAAAAATGAAAAATGCAAATGCCTTTCTATAAATCCTTCTGTTTTGTTATGATAAGTTTTTTTTGAGCATGCATTAAAAAAATCAAGAAAATGTTTTTTTTTTTTTTTTCATGAAACATTGTATAAAAACTACATGGTTGCATAAAAGATTGTATGATATATTTTGATGCTGTAAAACATGGCTCAATGTGTGTCATTATTTGCTCATTTATTAAAAATGATCAGAGATATATGAATTATTCTAAAATAATTATTAGGTGTAGTATTTTGGTCATGACTTATTTTATGGTACATTTCTCACTACTAACAAACCATGAACTTGATCTTTGATTTATTTATATCTATGAGTACCTTATGATGAATTGGATAAGTTGTCCTTAGGGTGGTGCTGTTTCAACAAGGCTTAATATAGTCAATACACCACCTGTTTGAATGTGTATAGTAAACTGTTCTTCTCCAGAATTAATCTTGAAATAAAAAGTGAAAATTACATTTTTTTTTTCTCTTTGAATTCTTCAACTGTCAACAAATATATCAGTTTTACGCTTTTAAATGTGCTGTATGTAGTTTTTTGACTCTTCTAAAGCCATAAAAATACCATAATATGTTTGCAGATATTTAAGAAACATGCCAAGTGAACATTCTTGTTTATCTGAAAAACAAGGCTGAAGCTTTGGCTGAAGCTTTAGCTTTGGAAATGTGCTTTCCATGCCGGAACGCTGTCTTTGTTTATGTTCTTTTAACCTGCACAATGCCAGTTTAGCCAATTATATTTCAGCACTCCAGGTTGCCTTGGTGGAAAACGGCATATTTCATTCATTCATTCAGAAAGGCTCTGAAAGCATGCATCCGTAAGCGAAATATGAATATGAAGTATCATGTTGAATATACAGTATCATATGAACTCTGAAATGAGACAGATTCAGTTCCACAAATGAGATATTAATTAGCAAATAATGTAAATATTACGAATGTAAACATTAGGTGAGCAGGTTACATTGTAACCGTG
This sequence comes from Danio tinwini, assembly GCA_903798205.1. NCBI lineage: Eukaryota > Metazoa > Chordata > Actinopteri > Cypriniformes > Danionidae > Danio > Danio tinwini. Next base: position 514,970 of record CAIGQZ010032598.1, read on the forward strand.
TGTCCTAACAACACGCTTCATGAGATACGCAGTGATGAGCAATTTGGCTGTTTACACCAGACTAAACACGACAGAAATTTAAATACAGTCATTCAGGAGGACAGAATATGCACTCACTCATGAAATGGTAAGGTTTATTATCTATTTAATACATATTAAACCTCTTTAAGATTATTAAATGTAGATGCTGAATCACGTGTTTAGTTCTAAAGTTCAGTTTCAAGATCTGAGGTGAATTATCTGCTGCTGCTTTCAGTATATGGCAATAAATGTAATGTAAAAAGGCATTATATATAAATAAGTTTTTAAAAAACATTTTAAGGTCAAAATTATTAGCCCCTTTAATCTTTTTTTTGAATAGTCTACAGAACAAACCATCGTTATAAAATAACTTGCCTAATTACCTTAATCTGCCTAGTTAAGCCTTTAAATGTCAAATGAAAATGTCATTGAAATGTCTTGAAAAATATCTAGTAAAATACTATTTACTGTCATCATGGCAAAAATAAAATGAATACGTTATTAGAAATAAGTTATTAAAACTATTATCTTTAGAAATGTGTTGAAAAAATCTCTCTGTTAAACAGAAATTGGGGAAAAAATAAACAGGGGGGCTAATAATTTAGCGGGGCTAATAATTCTGACTTCAACTGTATATAGGAGCTAGGATTTGAACTGGGCTTTGCCGCACTGTCCATGAGGTTAACAGTGCCGACAATGAACACACTTCACTTTTAACAAATTACAGAAGTCACTACAAAATTATTTGCAAAAAGTCATTCATTGATTCATTCATTTTCCTTCAACTTAGTCTTTACACTGCAAAAAAATATATATATTCTTACATTTTTTGTCTTGTTTCTAGTCCAAATATCTAAAAATTCTTAAATCAAAAATAATTTTCTAGACAAGCAACACAAGTTGTCTTGTTTTCAGAAATAATATCCTTAAATTAAGTGAGAATTTTCCTTAAAATAAGCTAAATAATCTGCCAATGGGGTAAACAAAATAATCTAATGTCAAAAGGAAAAACAAGATTATTTTGCTTACCCCATTGGCAGATTATTTTGCTTGTTTAAAGGAAAAACTCACTTAATATTGGCATATTGTTTCTGAAAACAAGACATGTTTTTCTTGTCTAGAAAATTCTTTTTTATATACATATTTTTAGATAGTTGCACTAGAAACAAGACAACAAATCTAAGTAAGCAAAGCATTTTTTGCAGTGTATTTTAGAGGTCACTACAGCGGAATGAACGCTACTTGTCATGGTTGTGGATCTATCTGTTCTTCTTGCATGTGTGTGTGTGTGTGTGTGTGTGTGTGTGTGTGTGTGTGGGA
>CAIGQZ010032598.1:523696-540113 GCA_903798205.1 Danio tinwini
TGTATATATAATCTCTCGGCTGTGTATGAAAACATGGCTGCTCCTTTGTTTTCATTCTGGCTTGTTGAGTGAGCTCGTGACGTATCTCTGTAAACCAATAGCGTTCAGCTGCGTGTCTAGCTCCGCCTTTGGGACCCTTTTGGTACCCTTTCTCGTGTTTGGTACCCTTTCGAAAAGGTGCCGAAAAATTGGTACGGTTCGGTACGCCTTTTGACAGTGGAAACGGCCATAAAAGCGTACCGACCCGTACCGTACCAGTCAGTGGAAACAAGCCATTAAAGTTACTGGTGATTCGAACAAGCATGGATGGGTTAAGTAGCAGCTCTAGCGATAAAGAAATGATTATTGTTCACCAGTGCAATAAGCAGCTCCACATTCAAATTGCCTCTGCGCATGTTCTTCAACGTGCGCTCGCAGTGACAGTGTTGCGCTTGAGCTCCTCCAAGTGCTGTTTACTGTAACTTAAGCAGCTCCATGCGTAAACAAAAGTGCCAATCTGATTGCGCCTTTTGCGCCTGGCGTTTTGCACGTTGGTGTGCACAATCACATTGGCGTCCTTTATTTAGTCACGGGGCGTTAAACGTCAACGGAAAACGCAAGCAAAAAGTGTCTCAGTGTGCACGGGCCTTAAAGATGAGGCTTCAATCAATGGTTAAAGTATAGCTTTAAGCAATATATGAAACCCATTCATTTCAATGGCTTAAGCTACACTGACCAATGCTTACATGCAGCTAAATGAAACTTCGATGAAGTTCAAAATATAGTTACGCTTTTGCCATTGTGGTGAAATTTGTTGATTACTACTGAATGTGTGTTGTAATTATTAGTTTATATATAGAGTTATGATAAAAAAAGAGCAATATGCTGGTGTTCAAACTGCAGTGTTTTATCAATACATTCCTACATTGAGTTCACTGGTTTTAACTAGTCTTTGATCACAGAATAAGAGGGATAATCAACGACTTGCTTTGCATTAAAGAATTTTAAATGCACATTGCGTAGACAACCACTTTCTCTTGGATCTGTACAAGAAGGATGCGTATCTGGAATGTACAACAAAACATACCATAAGTAATGTATTTCAGAATCACAAAAAAGTAGATGTATACTAGTGGATTTGTCATGTGAAACGTGCAACGTACCAAGAGCAACTTTTTTTTTTTTTTTTACGTTTTGCAAAAATGTAGGCTGAGGTGTTCTTTCACTTAAATATGAAGTGAATGGTATGTATAGAAACGGGTTAGTAGAGGCACGTTTTTCCAACATGCCTGTAGCAATTTTCTTAACACTGTCTGTGAAGCTTTAAGAGGATCTGAAGAACATGACAAGTGTGTTGAATGAGCTCAGTGCTTTATATAGCATTGCAGTGTGTTCTTTGTGCTTCTGGCCAGGACACTGCATGAGAAACGCTCACTTACTGATCTACACAAGCACTTCTGTCATCTAGAATTTAGGCTTGACCTTTTGTGTGTGTCTTTCAGCACCTGCGGCTGGAGGTCAGGTGTGCTGTGTCTGTAAATCCAGACTTCAGGATTGTCACTCTTTCTCTAATTTCCTGTTGATCATCTGCTGTTGTCTGTTTTAGTCTGAACTTCGACATGTGTGACGGATTCTTTCCACATGCAGTGTGCTACTGCATTGTTTTCTTAGCCATGTGCAAGAATTTAAGTTTGGGTTTTGGGCTAAAGGTATATTTGGAGGGCATTTTTGGAGATGGCCTCTAATATGAATTTTTAAAACAGTGTTTTAAAAGGATATTTTACTCAAAAATGAAAATTCTGACTTTTTTCAACCTCTTGTTTTTTTCAAACCTCATCTTCAGAACACAAATGAAGATTTTTTTTTAGTATTGCTCATCATTCTTGTTCCTCCGTTAAAAGTTAACACAAATAAAAAATTTAAAGGTGGGGTATTTAAGTTTGACACCCAGTGGTTGAACTAGGTATTGCACTCCTGGTTCAAAACAAAGGCAAGTGCAGGTTGCCAGATTGACGACATCATCAAAGGGCCACAGAACCCCCCTGTCTCAGCAGGGTGTTTTCACACCTATAGTTTGGAAAAAGTCAGGAAAGTAGGTGTGTCCAGCACTGGGAGTGTGGGAGTGTCGGGGGAGGAAAAGAGGGAAGGAGTTGCTAAGAAGGGAGTTTCCATTTGGGCACGTGCTGGCAAAATAAACACACAGACGCAGGGGAGAAAGACAGTGACTGTATTTACATGGACATCAGTAATCGAATTATTTGCCAAATTATTAATTTGTCGACTGCGAACTGCAGTTTGGCACTTTCACTTTCATGCAGAAATATTTCCAGCATGTCCCCTGTAAGAAGAACTGCTGGAGAGTGGAGTTTTAATAAAATGTATGATACCGCACGGCGTAAAAAAATTCTCCACATTTCTTGGTAACTTAGACGCACTCGGTAGGTAGCATCAGAAAGCCGTGTATAGACTATCCTGTCACAAAATGTGGCTAAAATCCTACACGACAGTAATAGTTTGATTGTAGTGTTTACATTCAGAGAGCAGCATTTACAGCGGATCTTTTAGTAATATTGTGCTATAACATTTCAGTGATATTAACATACTGTAAACTTAGTAACTAAATCATTTTGCCTAAGGTATATCTTTAAAAACTGAAAAAGCACTGCTGACGATACAAACTAACTTTGCCATCTGAATGAATAAACAAAGGGCACTGCTCTCACACACACTTACCAAATCTGTAGACACAGGGCAACTAAACTGGAGCCGTGTCTTTTTTAAAAGAAGACGAGCGGCAAATCTGAATTTCATTATTTCCAGATGGGAAAAGCTCTCGGGTATAAATGTTCCTTACAAACGCATTTATGTCACGTGTCGTGTGCACTGTAATCCATACTTGAGTCCAGCTGAGCTCTCATAGCGGGGAAATTAAAACAAAACCTTCATTGCAGCACAATAATAAACACATTTATTATAAAAGCAACACTGATGACCCATGTCTCCAAATTCTCGTTCTTTCACTTGTTTTGGCAATACAACATGGCGTCTCTCTGTCGTCTTCAAAGCTATTATACAAATTAATGAAGTTGCACTACACAATAGAGCATGGTGATTGGTTTGAACAAAGTCTTTCTCATGAATTAATGCCACGCACTCAGAGACGTCACCATGTACTTGCCGGTACAGACATCCACACTCCACTCTGGACTACACGCAAGTATCTAATTGCGGTGACGCAGCTTCAAAAATTTGTTTCAAACCGAAAGAACAAATTTGCTCAAAATAAAGCAAAAACAACCAATTTTCACTTTTTAGTGCAATATATGTGTCCTAATAGTGTTTTTAGCAGCGTGGGATACATATATGACTGTCAACAGCTCAAAAAATGTGTTTGGTGTTTCCTGACCCTTTAATGAAGTAATGTGCCTGACTTTTGAGCCTAAAGACTGGTTTAAGTCGTGCTCTAAATAAAAGCAATAGCAAGCCATAGAAGGAATGTTTTCCATAATAAAAGGAATTTTTGTTCTAACCAACATCTGAAATTTATATTTTAGAAACGGCTTCTATTTCTTGCAGCTGAACAACAGGATAAACTGATAATGATCACCTCAGGTACACCTCATGTGCTTTATTAAGTGTTAAATGTTAATAATGTAAGTTTGAATGCCATTTTACATGACATTTATCGGCAATTTACTACCAAAAGCAGCAGCAGATAGTTCACCTCAGATTTTGAAAAAAAAAAAAACGTTTGAATTTGAACTGTGACTCAGTGCAAGCCAACACATATCAGTGATTCAGCATGTACATTTAATAATGTTAAATAGGTTTATTATGTATTAATTAGATTATAAATCTTACCATTTGGTTGAAGTGCAGTAAGTGCACTATTCTGTGCTTATGAATGGCTCTTTAAATTTCTGTTGTGCTTCGTCAAGAGCAAACAGCCAAATTGCTTATCACTGCAAATCTCGTCATATAGCATGTTTTTAGGACACGGGGTTACAATGAAACCTGCTCACCTAATGTTTACATTTGTAATATTTATATTATTTGCTAAATTATAACCACAACATGTGAAACTCTAAATCTGCATCTCATTTCGAAGTCTGCTATTGTGCACTGGAGGTTTTGGTGATGGACACATACTTTGCAGAGACAGCAGAACGACCATCATCAAGTCCATCATCAAAGTAGTTCAATAGTATTATCTCTAGAACTGTCTTGAGCGTCTGCGCTCCAAAAAGTGCAACTCACGTCTAGTAACAAATTTGTTCTCTTTGACTTACTAGATGGAAATGGTGCTTTTTTCTGCAAAAGCTTTCTGCAATATTCCAGTTTTCTACATAAATCTAATTCACATCTTTCGATGGAAACATATTTAGTGGCTTTGGACTGCTGTTGTTAGGTAAACTGGGCTCCTTTCAGAAAGGAGGATAAGTGAAAACTCAGAGTATGTTAACCCTGAAATGAGAAAAACTCTGGGTTTTCCGTTTCAAAATGGCAGGTTTGTCAAACTTGAGAAAGCAGAGTAAGTCACCCTCTTTCTAAAAGAAAGGTAACTTTAACTTAGAGTCAGTTATTTTGGTAACTTACTCTGTAAACCTAACCTGGTCAGGAGCAGGTTTTATTCTCTAAACTCTGAGTTTCTGTTGGTCTCTTCCCCTTTTTTAAAAATGAAGCTGTATTTCTCGCCTTAGCCTTATGTTTCCACCTACCTTTTTCATGCGCATTTTGGATATGCACATAAAAAATCGGTTGATGGAAATGCCAAGATGGGCATAACTTTTGAAAACAGGCATAAAAAACATATTTTTCTTAAGGCAACTTAAGAAGAACCAGCTGTCATCAGCCGTCTTGGTGAACTTCTACCGCTGCACAATAGAAAGCATCCTGACGAACTGTGTCACAGTCTGGTATGGAAGCTGCTCTGTTGCGGAGCGTAAGGCACTGCAGCGGGTGGTGAAAACTGCCCAACGCATCACAGGGACCACTCTGCCAGCCATAGAGGACATCCAGAGGAAACACTGTCTGCGCCGAGCACGCAGTATTCTTAAAGATTCCTCTCACCCTGCTCACAGACTGTTTTCTCTCCTGCCTTCTGGCAGGCGCTTCAGGCTCCCCCGGACAAAAACCAGCAGACTTAAGAACAGCTTCTTCCCCAGAGCTGTCTCCCTCTTGAACTCTGCTCCCCACTGACTTTTTGCCCCCCTAATACACCCCACTCTCCTCTCCTCATAACTCAGACTCATCATAATCACTGCACTACTTAACATTTGCACATTTAAAAATTGCACATATTCATTGCACTGATTCATTTATCTGAACTGTACACACCTACTGCACATGTACATTTGTAAATTATGTACACATCCACTGTACATATACATTTGTAATTATGTTTATCTATCTGCACACTTCTGATTATTAATAGCAACCTGTACATTTATTCATCTATTGTAAATCTCTGTTCATAGCTAATACAACCTGTATATAATGTTCATAGTACATCCATTTGTAAATATCACCATAGTTTTTCTATAACTGCACTTTATAACTTATACCTGTATCCTGCACTTGCTGCTATTGCACTCCTGGTTAGACCTAAACTGCATTTCGTTTCCTTGTACTTGTACATGTGTGATGACAATAAAGTTGAATCTAATCTAATCTAATCATATGCACATAACTGAGTAGGATATAAACTTTTTATTAGATAAGAAAAGATGCGCATAAACTACGATGGAAACACTTTTACCGAACAAATTCCAGTATGTGCATTAAAAAAGGTTTGCTATAAGAGTTCATGTGATGATGAAAATGTTTGTTAATGGACAAACCAGCAGACTGAGCACATTGTAAAACATCTGAAATGTTGTTTTGGTCATTCTAAAATGCCTTAACCGTTTTAGTATTAATGTTATCATAATATTAATGACCTCCAGAGCGTCTGGAGCTTGTCAAGAGTGTCTGCTCTACGCGTCTCATGGATTTAAACGCCACCATGTGTGTCAGCATTGTCCTCTGAGGTGAAAGTATTTTATTAAATAAAGAAAATATTCACACAGCTTCTTTTTCTATCTTGGTAAATTCTGTTTTTACTGTTGATATTTGCCGCAAGTTTATCAGGAAGTGGCGATTTTGTTCTCTTTGATTCGTTGGATGGAAACGCTGCTTTATTCGCATATATTTTATGCGATATTCCAGTTTTGCACATAAATTTAATTCACATTTTTGGATGGAAACATAGCTATTACCTACATTTCAGTTACACAAAGAATAAAGTCACATACAAGAATGGATTGCCCTTTTTTAAATAATTAATTAGCTTAAATTCACTGACCTTCGACAGGGACATCTACTGGAACTAGATTAATGGGATTATTACTTGTTCTGAAAACTACAAGTAATACAAAACTTTTTAGTACTGCTTAGATTCTAAATGTCATATCAACCTCTACCACTTGATCTATAATAAAGGCAGACACACAAGTGCACTTTTAAATCTTTTAAAGCTCAATTTTAGAAAATGTATCTTAACTGATCAACGTGTGTAAAAGTGGAAACCTTTTATGAAACATTTCCACTAAACATTGAGTTAAGGTTACATGCATTCTTGTTTTGTCAAATTTGTTGCAGTAGCCTATTTTATGTAATTTTATGCAATTACATCTGAAATAAGTTCAAAATTAAGGCCAATTCCCCACTTTTGTCAAGTGAACATTTAATAAACATCACACATACTTTTTTATTATACTTAATTATTTAAATATTTTAAATGTAAACTTACACATTAACTTAAGCAGCTATGTTTTCCCACGCTGTCTCTGTTTTGCCGATGCAGTGGTGTCGTTTTTAAAATATATGGTCATATTTACTATAACTTTGCATGAGCACATCAAGTTCAGCTGGAGAAAGAAATGGTGATCTCTTTTTTCAGATGTTGCCTTGGTGACTTTTAATATCTGCGCTCTATTGATAATGCCTTTTTATAATCGTGGTGTGCGCGCTTAACTCTGAGTTAGTCCACTCAAAGTTGATTGACGTAACTCAGATCAGCTATTCTGAAACCAAAAACTCTGGAGTTTTTAATTTCTCGGTAAGTCAACTCAGAGTTCAAGTTTAAACTCAGAGTTGGTTGAGCCTCCTTTCTGAAACAGGCCCCTGATATGCTGTGGAATGACTGCATGTGCTATGGGCCACATGTTAGCATCCGCCAGCATGCTGGTCAGGACCTAGAGTGTATGAATGTCTGGAGAGGAAATTGTGCGCTGGACAGTGTACATCTGGGATTCTGAGAGGAAGCCCTGTTGGAGACCATTATGAATCACATACAAACATGCATCAGAAAAAACATGTTGATATTTTAGGGCGGCTGCGTGTTTAGATCACAGAACGTTACTAAAAAACAAGGATTTGTAAAAGTGTTGCTTAGTCAAACATTCCAGAGACTGAGGAGGGCAGCCAAACTTTTGACATCCTGCAGTTTATTAAATTTGTCCATTGGTAAGCAAGGATAACCCAGCAGGGACACAACATCATAAGAAATTATTATTAGGTTAGATTTAGGTCATTACGTCAGGTGACCAAAATTCAATGTATAGCCAGTGTCTAAGGACAACATTATTTTGACATCCAATAACAACATCAAATAATGTTGATGCTTGGTTGATTTTAGGTTGTGTTGGAATGCGACCAAAATCCAATGTCTGACAGATATTATAGTGGTAACGTCCACACAACGTCAAGGTGTAACATGATTAGACGTTGATATTTGGTTGATTTTAGGTCGATTTTAGGTTGGACATTGATTCGTTGGACATTTAATTTCCAAACAAAATCCAACGTCTTTATGATGTTGGGGTACGTTGGGGTACAAGGTCAATATGACGTCATGTTGACGTCCTGTGCCTGCAGGGAAGCTTCTTTGCTCTTTCAGCATCCCTTAGAATAGATTCTGCCAAAGCTTTCTATGGGCCTTTTTTACACCTAGAATTACAATGTGTTTTTGTGAGTGGTGCTGAATATAGGTGCAAATTGGGTCTATATTGTTTAGAGCTCGTCCTAAGTAGGCCTGTCACAATATCTATTTTTTTCCTGTACAATATATTGCACCAAAATATATTGTGATGAACGATATTATTGTCATTTTAAGACCATTTTATGCCACTCATTATATAATGCCAGAATGACAAAATAATATCACAATGCAAGTACACTCTTCTGAAGAACACATAATATTTTATTCTTAAGAATATTTTATTTAATTATAGTCATTTTAACAATTTAATAATTAGGCATTGGAATCAGAATGTAAAAATGCATATTCAAAATAAAAAATAAGGAATCCTAACAAAAATTCTGCTATAATGTTGCTAGAGTTGGTTTTTATGTGTCACCCACACATATACAATTATTGGCCACTTTATTAGGTACACCTTACTAGTACCGGGTTGGACCCCCTTTTGCCTTCAGAACTGCCTTAATACTTTGTGGCATAGATTCAACAAGGTACTGGAAATATTCTTCAAAGATTTTGGTTCATATTGAGATGATAGCGTCACACAGTTGCTGCAGATTTGTCGGCTGCACATCCATGATGCGAATCTCTCGTTCCACCACATCCTAAAGGTGCTCTATTGGATTGAGAATTGGTGACTGTGGAGGCCATTTGAGTACAATGAACTCATTGTTATGTTCAAGAAACCAGTCTGAGATGATTTATGCTTTATGACATGGCGCCTTATTCTGCTGAAAGTAGCCATTAGAAGATGGGTACACTGTGGTCATAAAGGAATGGACATGGTCAGCAACAACACTCAGGTAGGTGTGACGTTGACATGATGCTCAATTGGTACTAATGGGTCTAAAGTGTGCCAAGACAATATCTCCCACAACATTACACCACCATCATTATCCTGAATCATTGACACAAGGCAACAATGTTGTTGATGCCAAATTCTGACCCTACCATCCGAATGCCACATGAGCCTGTGCGAATTGTAGCCTCAGTTTCCTGTTTTTAGCTAACAGGAGTACCACCCGGTGTGGTCTTCTGCTGCTGTAGACCATCCGCCTCAAGGTTGGACGTGTTGTGACCAGTCTGGCCATTCTCCTCTGACCTCTGGCATCAACAAGGCATTTGCGCCCAAAGAACTGCAGCTCACTGGATATTTTCTCTTGATCTGACCATTCTGTGAGATGGTTAGTGCGTGAAAATCCCAGTAGATCAGCAGTTTCTGAAATACTTAGACCAGCCCGTCTGGCAACAACAGCCATGCCATGTTCAAAGTCACTTAAATCACCTTTCTTCCCCATTCTTATGCTCAGGTTTGAACTGCAGCAGATCGTCTTGACCATGTCTACATGCCTAAATGCATTGAGTTGCTGCCATGCGATTGGCTGATTATACATTTGCGTTGATGAGCAGTTAGACAGGTGTACTTAATAAAGTGGATGGTGAGTGTATATTGCATCATCAAAAATGATTGAGGTCATGTCCATGTGTTGTGCGATAAATATATATATTGATTACTATGACAGGCCTACTTCTAAGCAGATTGTATAAAATCACATGCGTTTGTACAGATTTGTACATGTTAGCTACCAACTGCCAGCTGCCAAAATATCAATTGTCATGATTTTCTATGAAAACTGTTGATACTGTGTGTCCTATAACATTTACATTTGTTATATAAAAAGTAATGTCACTAATTTATCATGCGATTATGAGTTTCTTATTTTATTTTATTGTGAGCGATCATGTTTGTTGTGATCTCATCAAATCAAATAATTGGTGTCTTGTAATGTCAACTTAAAATAAATAAGTTGTTTTCTTGGGATCACAACTTGGCTTCTCAACAGCATAGTCTATATAAAAGTGCAAGCAGCTTTTATTTAGTTTAGTTGACAGATTCATCGGGCCACATTTCTAAAATTGTTTAGCTTCTTGGATTTCATTATTGTCCTCATTCGTTTCTATTACATTTTTATCATTATTACATGTTGTCATATATAATATACCACATATTATATTACATGTATTTATTTAAAATAAATACCAGTGTGATGTTTATAATATTATTCGAGATGTAACTGATCATGTAACAAATTTGAGATTTGATGCTTTATTTACTCTCAAACATGTGCCTTGACGAGTATCTTGACTGTTTCAGTCGGCTAACTGGTTGGGCTTATGTCACGTTCAAAAGAAACAGGTAGGCCCATTTTGTCAAGATCGCAAGAAAATAGCAGAACGTTTTTTTTCTCTCACTCAAGGAAGTGAAAAAATGCAGTAAATATGAATGATGTTCCTCGAGAAATGAGGGGGTTGGGATTGTGTTAAACGCTGAGAAAACTGCAGCAGCAGGTCATACAGGTTTGACAAGGGTTGGGTCCACAGAAGGAAGAGAGACGTTCAGTCTTCACCCCATACTAACAGGTTTTTGTCTCCTTATAGAGAGATTTCACCTGTCACATGTGAAGTTTTTAATATGACAGTCTGTCATTGTATAAACCGTCCTGTTCAATCACTGTCATCCAATATACAGTCAAACAAACACAGATACAATTTCTCACAGCTTTAGAAAATGTTTATTAAATATGACAAGAACTAAGTTAAATTGTGTCAGAACTAATTTATCGCACACACTTTACAATTAGGTGTCATTTGTTAATGTATTTACGAGCAGGAACTAATAATGAGCAATACATGTATAGCATTTATTAACTAGCATGTTGTTAGCATGATTTAGTTTGAATTAGCGTGTTGCTAGCATGTTCCTAGTATGAATTAGCATGTTTCTAGTTTATGGAGTGGTATTTTGGTAATCTGTTTCTAGTATGAATTAGAATATTGTTAGTATGGATTGGTATTTTGTATGTCCGATGTAAAGTCAATGGCAGTTTTTTTACAATAGAAATGTCTATGGGACAGTTGCTAGGGTGCTGTAAGCACTTGCTAGGGTGTGGCAAGTAAGTGGAAAGGTCATCAGTGATTGGCAGATTGGTATTGTTAGGTAAATTAGTCCAACCTTAAGTCTGTAGGACAGTCTGGTGCAAAGTTATGAGGTCATAAAGTTTGGTCTATAGGTAAGTCCAAGGTAAGCTCATTCTAAAAATGTAGCCCTATATACATTTCTGGAGATTGCGAATTATGTAGCCAGAAGTACGTATGGCAGCATTTTGTTTTTAAAATGAATGCTATGGTGCGGTATGACGCCATTCCTTTGCGCTAGCAACTGACCACCTACTTTCTTATGGACAGCTTTCCCGCTGTTACCAGTTTGTCCAGTTAGCTCGCCATGTACATTGGTAGACTTGAGACACAGAGAGGAGTTGACCGCGAAAACGGGGTTTAAGCCCAGTTTTCAAAGCAAAAGCCAAAAAAATTTAATAAACAAGTAAATAAAACTGTGAGAATGGGGTAAAATCTTAAAAGCACTGTAAAATACAGGGGGCTTTTCTTTTTCTGGATTGCTTTTTTTGCAAAACTATTGGTTGGGTTTAGGGAAGGGGGTGGGGGTATTGGTCGGTTGTTCAATCAGTTAGTCAACAGCGGCCTCTGGTGGATTTATGCAAGAAGAGCAGGCGCAAATGGCATTCGCGAGAGAAATTTGACATCTCAAATGCATACACAGAGGCCTCTGGTGGATTTGCGAAAAAACTAACTGAAAAAAAACGTAGCTCCTGGGACGTATTTTGCAATTTCCAGAAATGTATATAGGGCTGCGTTTTCTGAATAAGCCTGGGTTGGTTAATTTAATGGGACTTCATTTTCAGAGACAGTTTTCGTAAAACTGTAAGTCGTATCAGTTGGAAAAGATATAGCAACCCGAGTCAGAGCACTTTGGAGGTTTGGTGTTAGTTTGGTTTTTGTAGCTTGAACAGTTTAGGAGGAGATGCATATAGAAATTAGTCTGAGAAGAAAAGAAGAAGAAGAAGAAGAAGAAGAAGAAGAAGAAGAAGAAGAAGAAGTAGAAGGAGAAGAAGAAGAAGAAGAAGAAGAAGAAGAAGAAGAAGATTATGTAGTATAACAGTATTTTGGCTTTCTCAAGGCACCATAATCAATCATAGTTCAACATTATTAAAATCCAAAGTCATGCTTTTTTACTTTAGTTAATCCACTGTGAGTTATCATGAACTAATAATGAACAACTTTGTAACAAGAATAAATGCCATAATAAATGTGTTGTTCATTGTTTGTTCATGTTAGTAAATGCATTAACTAATGCTAACCAATAAAACCTTATTGTAAAGTCTTACCAATTTATCAATATAAGTTCCAAGAGTTCCATAGGTACAGTATGCAATGGATGACAATAATCCAAAAACAAATCAGACAACTGTTAGATATAGGGTTGTCACAATACTGGAATTCGGTACCAATTAATACTGAAATTTTAAAAACGTCAATTTCCCACTAACATTTGAGCGCTGTTGAGCACGTTCTTAAACAGCACTGATTTGCCATTGTGTTCACGTGCTCAACAGAAATGACTGTAATGCTGTGAAGGTCATCAGTTCACCAAACTCACTGCTGTTTACTGAGTGTAACCACATATACAGAGACACTGGAGCGTTTTAAAGCCACAATTCAGATCAGATTTTTGGACTTTATATTTTAATGCTTAAATTAAGTTTTAGTAAAAGCATTTAAACCATAAAATCAATACATGTTAAAATGCTGAATTTTGAATTCTAGTCATTTTAAACACAATCAACATTTTCTTCCCACAGATCTTGCTCAAAGCATCTTTAAGTTGTTTCTCAAATGCTACTGTACTTGCTATACTACATTGTAAGGATAAGATCTTGACTTGTAGCTTTTCCTTGTTTCGCATGCGTGTTTTTTTTACTTCATGTCAACATCACAGATGGCCCTTCATGTCCTGTTGATTATGTATTGACAGAACTTGAAGAAAAGTTGTTGTCAAAAATGTAAAAAAAAAAAAAGATTAATGCTCTCTTTCTTTTTTTCTTTCAATCTTTGTTTCTTTGAAGCGGTCACAGATGGTTTCAACTTTGAACCAATGTTTAGAAATATAGCATAATTTCATGCCTTACTAATGTTATATCACGCACACAATGAAAATGCATTTCTATAACTGCATTTATTAGTAAATGTTACCATGGCAAAGAATAGGCTTTTGTAAGTTCAAATGAATTTTGAAAACAATTTAATTTAAAATTTGCCAAGTTTTTTAACAGTTTGTGAAATATCTAAGGGGATAGCTCATTCAGACTTGAAAAAAATGTCATAATTTACTCACTTATTTACTTTCAAACCTTGTTTTTTTTTTTCTTTTTAACACACAAAAAAAGATATTTTATCCAGGCTCATTCTGAAAACGTACTGCTATACATTTTTGGAGAGCACCAAATACATCCCAGAGCTATTTTTTTTTGCAGGTTTTTTTTGTGAATGTACCAGAGGCCGCTGTGTATGTTTTTTGAGATCTCAAATTCCTCTTGTGAATGCCATTCGCTCCTGCTGTTCTCGTGTAAATCCACCAGAGGCTGCTGTCAACTGACTGGCAGATCGACCAAACGATCACCTCACCCACCCCCTTCCCTAAACCCAATCGATAGTATTTTCAAAAGCACTGATTGGCCTGATCACCCACTTCCCTAAACCCAATCAACAGTTTTAAAAAGGAATGCAGAAAAAGAAAAGCCCTCATCTGATTTTTACCACGTTTTCAAATTTTACCTCATTGTCACCCTGTCATTTACTTGTTTATTTTATTTTTTTGCTACTGTTTTTGTCTTACTCGCTTTCTGTAACCGTTCTTCGCCAGACTCGAACCCTGTAGTCATGGTCAACTCCTCTCTGCATCTCAAGTCCTCCGACATACAAGGCGAGCTACTGAACAAACTGGTAACAACAGGAAAACCGTCCATGCAGAGGTAAGCGTGAAAAGAAACAGCATCATTCTGCCCCATTGCGTTTGTTTTAAAGACAAAATACAGCAATACGTACTTCTGGCTTCATAATTTGTGATCTCCAGAAATGTATGTAGGGCTACGTTTTCAGAATGAGCCTATGTTGTAGAAACCTCTAACCATTGACTTATTTTTAACAAATAACATATTATATGATATTTTTTCTGTCTTCTGTGAAAATCAATGGTAACAGGTTTCCAGGTTTCTTCAAAATATCTTCCTTTGTGTTCAACAGAAGAAAGAAACTCATAAATGTTTTGAATCACTTGAGGGAGAGTAAATAGTGAGTCAAACCTGTTTTTATCTCTGAATTGCACAATTCTGTTAGTGTTTTCTGCATTGCAGAAATTGTAGGGCTCTAAAATACAATATTTAGACCATGGGTCTCAAACTCGATTCCTGGAGGGCCGCAGCTCTGCACAGTTTTGCTACAACCCTAATCAAATACAGCTGATCCAACTAATGAATGTGTTCAAGACCACTAGAGACTATTAGGCCCAATCCCAATTCTACCCCTTAAGCCTGGTCTAAACTTCTGCGTCAAGTAATCGGCGTGACCCAGGGCGCAAGCCTCGTGCGTAGCCATGCATTTATACTTCTGCGCACTGTTTCTGTTTCTCTGCAATACACTTCCGAAACGCTAGCTGGCAGTATGTGTTTATGTTTCTCTGTGTTGAGTTTCTTTGCTGGTGTTTTGTTTTTTCTGAACACTTCCTTAATGTACAAGTGCCTCAAATTTGCTCATTTTGAGGCAGGAACCGGCGGACATGCAACAACTTTAATCATAAGGTAAACACAAAACAACAGTCTCCATCCGGAGCTCCTTCACGGGACTCACACATTTGTAAACACTCGCTGCATCAGGCGCGCTGCTCTCACCTCCACCCACACTCGTCAGCAATACCAAGCCGACCAATCACAGAGCTTGCGCTATGTGTACGTGTTACACTTTTTGAGAGGTGCACGTCAACGTCGCCGACGGCCACAGCGAGGGGCTTTGCGCCTATGCGTAGGCTGCGCCGTAGCATACGCGTGCACTTGAAGCAGATTTATAAATCAGCCTTTAGCCCTTCCTCTTACCCCAACCCCTCGTTTTGCGCAAACCCGCGGAGGGGTAGGAGTGTCCCAATTCTCTTTAGCTTGAAGGCGTAGGGCTAAGGGGAAGGGGTATACACCTCTTCGAATGAAGTTTTTTTTAGGACCACACTCGAAACTAAGGGGTAAGAAAATTTCCCAGAATCTACCAGCTACAACGGCAGTTTCGCTGCACCCGGAAGTAAGGAGAGCGACAAATAAGTATTTTTTTTTTATTATTACAAATTTTTACGACAAACAAACACGTTTTAATATATTCACAACCGCGTTCATGTTTTACCATCATTTTATATAAAAAAACGCTAAAATAAAAACCGCTAAATTTCACAATCTATAATCCCTAATAATAACTCCTGTACAGCAGTCCCACAACATTCTGTCACTGGATGACACTCGAACACGCTGTCAGAAAATTCTAGTGGCTGACAATGAGTTTTTGACAGTGTCTGCTATAATGTTAATGTTGTTTTTGGTGTGTTTACATAGATGAATATGGCCACGGTGTAAATGCGCAGTATAGTTATGATCTTATTGCCACATTAGATCATTATGATAACATAATATATGCCTTCAGTGATTTCCTGAAAATAAATACCAAAAAATAACACAACTGGAATAACTACAGCAGTCACAATCGTCTTATCTCATATGAAGCAAGAGCTCGTGATGACGTGTGCAGGTGCTGTAGTGCTGTCCCAATTCTTAGGGGTAAGTTTTGAAGCCCTTTCTCTTCAAACTCATTTTTAAGGGCCAAGGGGTAGGGGTAGGGGTACAAAAATAGAATTGGGATTGGTCCTTAAGCAGGTGTGAGTCGGAGCTGTACTTTGTTATATTACTCTTACCCTCAATGACAGCCTGTAGTCTCTGCTGTCAAACAGATTCATCAAACCTAAACTTCAGTATTTACATACATGCTACAGCAGCTTCTTGAGTTAATATTTTTTAGTCTATAATATATCTCAGTTTACTTAGTTTTACTATCCTCACTTATATAAATGTACTATAGAGCCCTGCAATTACTACCAGTAAAAAATAAATAAATAAAATAAAATTCAATAAATAATACATCTGGTATCTGAATAATTTTTGATTTGACTTTTTGTATTTGAGCATAATTGTGCACATTGCATACAAATTGTCATCTGAAATATTTTGGGAGACATTTTGAAGGTATTTGTTAAAGCCTCAATGTTTTGCTTGAGGCATTTTTGACGATCGTGCTCTAAAATAGGCAACACACTTCTCCATGTAGGGCAGTGTTAGCAGGATCTTGTCAAGTTGCCTGGTGAAATAAAACACACTTAAAACCCGGAACACCATTTAGATTCATATATTCTCCCAACCGGCCATAAACCATCAGAGGGTTGAGCATTACTTGCCCGTGCCTTAAAATGCCCTC
>CAIGQZ010032598.1:540123-572474 GCA_903798205.1 Danio tinwini
AAAAATTGCACTGGCTAATTGTCTTTAAAATGATCATGCTACCTTTTAGGGTGGCATGATGGCTCAGTGGTTAGCACAATCGCCTCACAGCAAGAAGGTCGCTGGTTCAAGTCCTGGATGTGGCATTTTTGCATTTTCTAGCACTAGCATTTACAGAGAGGGAATGACATCCGATGCAGTACAGAGTTTGTTGTTGTATTAAAAATAAGTTATATTGATTATATTTTATATATATTATATATATATTATTTACATTATGCATTCTGCGTATTATAACAGCTTGTCACCCAGTGATAAGCACAGTTATTCTGCAAAATTAACGTCAAAGTGAGCGCCGTTCGTCTGACAGATCAATTTGCAATGGCACCCTCCCAATGAATATTGGATAAGACGAAATGGCCAAGCATCCCGCCCTAAATTTACAACTATCTCATTGAAACTCCAAGTGTTTTTTTACAAGAGAGAAGTTAAAGGTCTACAAGTCTTAGGATGTCTACAATTTTGTTCTTTGTGGTCATGTGCAAGATATAATGTACCATGATTAACAGATTCAAAACTTTGTAGTACTAAAAACCGACTTTCTGCCTAGCCAAAGACAAGGAAAGAAGATGGAACTGTACCTAAATAATCATCAACAAGCAAAACAACTGCATTCTGACAGCGAACTGCACTTGTATGTAAAAAATACATTTTTACATTCTTAGCATTCAATGTCTGCAGTTAAATTAACCATATTTAATTGTTTTTGCTGAAATCATACATTGCTGAAAACCCAGTACTGGGTTGGGGCTGGAAGGGCATCCGTTGCATAAAACATTTGCTGGATTAGTTGGCAATTCATTCCGCTGTGGCGACCTCTGTAATAGAGACTAAGCAGAAGAAAAATGAATGAATGATTGCTAACATATAAAGCCTTGAATGATCTGACACCACAATATTTGTCTGAGCTTTTAATACCCCTTACCCTCTGCATGTGCTTTACGCTTGTCTGATGCTGGTCTTTTAACTGTTAACTACACGAAGCTAAAACCTATGTGGCATTCTCTTCATTGATGTAACATAATAGTTTATGTCAAAAAATGTATGGTAGATTCAAAGCATGTAATTTAGGGATTGCGGTGCAGCCACAGTTGCCACATTCTTTTAAATTAGGATTAGGCTTAACATATTTGTAAACAGGTATATTTTGTAACACTAAGTAAGTGTAAATCCGTGCTTCACTAAAGTACAAATGTGTGATTTAGTCATTAATTTTCCTTTGGCTTAGTCACTTATATATCAGGGGTTGCCACAGTGGAATGAACTTCCAACTATTCAAGCATGTTTTACACAACGGATGCTCTTCCAGCCGCAACCCAGTACTGGGAACAGCCAATCAACTCTCACATTCGCACATGCACTCATACACATACGGCCAATTTGGTTTATTCAATTCAGCTATACTCAGGGCTTGACATTAACATTTTTGATCAACAGCCACTGTGCTAGTAGTTTTCCAACATTACTAGCCACTCACTAGCCACAATTTTGTTGTTGGGAAAATATATTTTATATGCATAATTTTAACTTTGGCATGCTAAAATGACTTCATTTAGACTTTGTGTTATGTCCACATGCCTCCTCATTTATTTCACTTTTTTGTGTGT
The DNA here is from genome assembly GCA_903798205.1 of Danio tinwini. Taxonomy (NCBI): domain Eukaryota; kingdom Metazoa; phylum Chordata; class Actinopteri; order Cypriniformes; family Danionidae; genus Danio; species Danio tinwini. Next base: position 541,770 of record CAIGQZ010032598.1, read on the forward strand.
ATGACCCTGCTCAATGTGCATGAGCAAATGGGCTGTGGTTTCATACTCATCGCATTGCATTTAGTTTTTATTTCACAGGACTTTTCAGAGCTCAACACTGAGGATTTACTAAATTTATTTCTGACCACACCAAAAATAAATAAATAATTATTACGTAGCCACAAATGTTTAATAATTTGTCAGAACATGCTAAATATAGCTGTATACATGCTCTTTTTATTCAACAAAACCTTTCTTAAAAAACCCCAATTACATTTAAAAAATAATTATTGCCATGTATCTAAAACTATGCACAGTAGCCTAGTCTGTCCAGGCTAAAGGTGTCTCAGATATCTAGTTAACTACACATAAATGGGGAGTTAATCTCCTATTAAAGCAATGTTATTGTAAAAATGATAATTAAACCATATTAACAAAAATACCTGTAAGCAAAAGAAAGCAGGTGAAAAACATACCTTGTGATAATAAAGGATGATCATGTGCACTTAGGTAACGTTAGGCCCATAATCTGTTAAGAATAGTTAAAACAATACCAGCAACCGCTGCTTACAAAAATACATATTTTAGAAACATCCGGAGCTTTTGGAAGCCGCAGGATTGTGGGTGCACGAGCATCACTTTTTGTCCAGTTGCGTTTCCACTAGGCACGGTTGTTTCACGCCAGGAAATGGGAGCGCGCATGCCTTTTAAAACAGCCGTGCACATCACATTACCTGTGCGCGCGAGTGATCATCCTCTTATTTGGTATTCACCTGCTTTATCTTTGCTCACGCAAACGCTGTTTTTGTCGGTTATGCTGCTTCTCGATTCTAAGATGACATTTGCACACATCTCTATTGTCGAACCCTGCTTTTAAGATAACTATAATTCCAAAATGACCTTCAACCAGCCAAAGTGGCTAGTGAGAGTGTCTGTCTAACCTGCCACCACTGAAATCTACCTGCATTTGGCGGGTTGCCGGGTGTTAATGTAAAGCCCTGCCTATACTGCATGTCTTTAAATTGTGGGGAAAACCGGAGCACCCACACCAACATGGGAATAACATAAACTCTATACAGAAATGCCAACTGGCCAAGCCAGGACTCAAACCTGTGACCTTCTTGCATTAGGCTCACAGCCAAAACAGCCAGAGACTATTGTGCCAAATATTTGCCAAAAGTGGCACACATATGTATTAAGATAACTGGGCCACATTTGCACTTACACGTGTGAGCCACTTTAGGTTTAGACCTAGATTACCCTTAAATGACTATGCCATATTTTTGCCAACTGTGGCCCACATTTATCCTCCATCATTTGGGCCAAATGTATCATTTTCCACATGGGCCACATTAGGCTCACATTCAGATTACATTTTGCCATAAGTGCCAAGTCTTTGCCTTAAATGGCCCATATATGAATTTGAATCATTGGCCCCCCCTTTGCCGTTGTATAGGTGGGCCACTTCAGGCTCACATTAATTTTGTCTGGGCTGAAGGAATACCACCAATGCTGCATAACTGCCTAAAGTGGCCCACATTCGCATGCTATCTGGGAGACCATTAAAACAAAACATGGGCACATTAATTGTACTTGATTAAATTAATCAAAATTTTAAAAAAAATGAACCCGACTTCTGAAATTCAATCGGTAAAAACATTCCTTATTTCACTTTAAATTTACTCAGAAACATAAACCATCTCTTAAAGGAATATATCACCCCAAAAATAAAATCTGTCTCTCACTTTTCACTTCTTCAAAACCATTTTAACTTTCTTCCCTTTAATGCTGGTTACTGTCACTCATTGACTTCCATAGAATATTATTTCCTACTATAGAAGTTGATGAGTTCCAGCAACCAACATTCTTTAAACTATCTTCTTTTGTGTTCAACAGAAAGATAGAAACTCATAAAATATTAAAACCACATGAGCAAGAGTAAACATTGAGGTCATTTTCATGTTTGGGTGAACTATCACTTTAAAGTGTTTATAATAGCACATTGTGACGGTTAAAGGTTTAGACAAGATGCTTCTTTAATGAACACTGGTCATCCATCAAGTGCGCTGGATGCTTTTGGTTTGTCACTTGATTCTGTAACCCGATGTCTCTACAGAGGCCAGGCGCTGCGGTGACCTTTTCATGATGTCTGCTCACAGATAAGGCAACATGTTTGAAACCAAGGTCAATATTTACTATAGTCCATCAGCAGTACGCACCAAACATAAGCAAGAAAATGCATAGAATGACTAATGCTTATCAGTAGTATAACTGTGCCTATGTTTCAGTATGTGAATTGATTTAGGTCTTGTTAAATAATATTTAATCTCATAGTTTCAAATGGGAATATGATATATGGCCATATATGATCATATAGAAAGTAATAGTTCATATATTTGAACATATGGGCACATATTTGTCATTTTAAATGTCGAAAAATGAATACTCAATTTTTCCAATATTTTGAAATATATGTTTTTATATCTGGGAAATCCAAATACGGACTTGTTTGAATATATAATTAGCATATATTTCCCTATACAGTGATAAAAAAAATATGAAGTTACACAAAACCTTCATTCAAAGTAGTCCTAAATCTATTGAACAACAATCGTTCTTGTCCTAGAACTTTTGAAAAACTTTTATGATCCACTTTAAATGTTGACTACTGTATATAAATTATTAGAATATTCCGTTATCTGTGTTTTTTTTGCCTACTGTAGGTCTTGATATTTATTTCCAGTCAGCTTTAGCTAGCTGGAGAGCTGTGTTATGAACCCAGTACACCTAAAACAGCAGTATTGTCCTTGGGGAAGGGATCTGTGTGTTTCCTGAGCCTTACTGGATGCCTAAATTGGTAAGGCAACCCTCACTCCCACTCCCACCCCCTACGATTTCCCTGTTCTTCAGGCCTTTTTTGGACTGTGGTGCTCCTAAGCGAGAGGGAAGGAGAGAAGCGGACAGCAGGGGAAGGACGGAGGTGTGGGTGACACAACAGATCTCTTGACACAGTGAGAGAGAGAGAGAGAGAGAGAGAGAGAGAGAGACAGAGAGTGTGTTAGCGACACTGTAGCTTTCTTAATAAGGGCATGTCTGGAATTTCAGCCCTTTGCTCTCAGTAGGTCCTCTAGTACCTCCTCATGATAACCACTGGGGCTATTTATTAAGTCTAGCGCTTTTGTTTTTGTGGCTTTTCTTGTATATTGTGGTTACTAGTTGGCACAAACCCTTAAAGTGAACCCATTATGCTTTTTCCGATATACGTTTTCCTTGTAGGGTGTATCGTAGCTGTTTGTGAATGTAAAATGTTTGTACTTTTTAAAAGTAATTATCACTTCTTGTGTATTGCATATTCTTGTTGAATCGCTGAATTCCTCCTCAATTGTAAGTCGCTTTGGACAAAATTGTCTGCTGAATGACTAAATGTAATGTAATGTAGTTTTAGTTATTGAAGGTAGTCTGTCAAAAGAATGAAGTGATTCTGAACTACGGCTGGGAAAAATGCAATGTTGGTAATTATTTTCCATATTGAACATTAATGAATATATTTTTTATATATAAGTTTTTACACTGAAAAAAATGCTTTTCTTACTTAGATTTTTTATATTGTTTCTAGACCAAACCTAAAAATTCTTAAATCAAGAAGCATTTTCTAGACAAGCAAAACATATTGTATGTTTTAAGAAATGATATGCCAAAATTAAGTGAGTTTTTCCTTAAAACAAGCAAAATAATCTGCTAATGGGGTAAGCAAAATAGTCTTGTTTTTCCTTTCGACATAAGAATATTTTGCTTACCCCATTGGCAGATTATTTAGCCTATTTTAAGGAAAAACTCACTTAATTTTGGCATATCATTTCTTAAAACATACAATATGTTTTGCTTGTCTAGAAAATGCTTCTTGATTTAAGAATTTTTTTAATATTTGAACTAGAAACAAGATAAAAAAATCTAAGTAAGAAAAGCATTTTTTGCAGTGTAATACTTTCAGATTTACAAGAGTACACCAACATTGACTGAAGCCACAAAAGTTAGAGGGTCCATTAAATAGCACAACATATTTTCGGCTGATAAATTTTCAGTGGCCAAACATTTGGTCCATCTCTAATGTCAGCACACTTTAAGATTCCCATTGTTGCACATTTCTGCTGTGTGACTGGCTCTTGGATCAATATAAAGTAAAAACGTCTAGAGCTTATCATTTCTATTGACATACATTTTATCGCAATTCGATATAATATCGTTTATCAGCCCAGCCCTATTCTGAACCACACAAATTTATGTAAGTTTGTAACAAAATTTGCATTATGTCAGTCAGTGTCTTCATTGGCTGCTCATGAACAATATCTTCTACCCCTTAGCCCTTCCCCTTCAAGTTAAAGAGAATTGGGACACCCCTACCCCTCGTTTTGCGCATTCCCGTGAAGGGGTAGGGGTGTCACAATTCTCTTTAACTTGAAGGGGAAGGACTAAGGGGAAGGGGTAGAAAGCCCTTCGAACTGAGAATTTTCAGGACCACACTAGAAACCAAGGCGTAAGAAAATTTCCCAGAATACACCAGCCACAAAGGCAGGATAGCTGCACCCGGAAGTAGGGAGAGCCACAAATTTGTAATTTTTTGTCATTATTACGATTTTTTACAACAAACAAACACATGTTTTAATATATTTAGAAACGCGTTCGTGTTTTATCGTCATGCTTTAAAAAACGCTAAAATAAAAACCGCTAAATTTCGCTATCTATAATCCATAGTAAAAACTAGGCCCACACGGAATCTGCGTACGCAGAATTCCGCAGATTTTTAGCCCATCATTAATTCTGTTTATTTAATTGAGTAAATGTGTGTAAATCTGAATTTATTCAGTTTTTAAATTACACATATTTCACATATTAAGGTTTTAGTTATGAGACTCCCAAAACAATTCCGCAGAAATCTGAAGATTTTTACCAAAATTCTCTGCAGAAATTGCAAAAAACGTAGCAGATTCTGTTTGGCCCTAATAATAACTCTTGTACAGCAGTCCCACAACATTCTGTTGCTGAATGACACTCAAACACCTTGTCAGAAAAGTGGCTGGGAATGAGTTTTTGACAGTGTCTGCTATAATGTTAATGTTGTTTTTGGTGTGTTTACATAGATGAATATGGGCACTGTGTAAATGTTCAGTATAGTTATGATCTTGTTGCCACATTGGATCATTATGATAACATAATATATGCCTTCAGTGATTTCCTGAAGATAAATACCAAAAAATACCAAAAATTAAGCAACTGGAGTAACTACAGTACTCGTGATCGTCTGATCTCATATGAAGCAAGAGATTGCGATAAAATATTATGACGTGTGCAGGTGCTGTAGTGCTGTTCCATTTTTTAGGGGTAAATTTTGAAGTCCTTCCCCTTCACACTCGGTTTTAAGGGCCAAGGGGAAAGGAAAGGGAGGGGGTAGGGGTATACAATTTTTTTATTGGGATTGAGCCTTAATGTCTGTATTTGTAGCTGAGACCTAGAAAAATGTGGTTTGTGTTGTTGACAACAAAATGCTGTTTTTAATATTGAGAAAGCAAATCAACAACCAATCACAACAGACTGGACCATATGACAAAGTATAGCAGAATAGTGCATTCTGACCAATCAGAGCAGATTAGCATGATCTGAACAGTCAGAGTTATTTGACCAATCAGAGCAGTGTGATCTGACCAATAGTGTCGTCTGACCAGTCAGGGCAGAGTATAGAGCCATTTGACCAATATAAGTTAAATAGACTCGTCTAACCAATCCGAGAAGAGTACAGCCACCTCACCAATCATAGCAGGCTTAAGCCGTCACATCAATTAAAGCAGATTAGTCATCTGACCAGTCATAGCAGAGTAGTGTCATCTCACCAATCAGACCAGACTAGAATCACCTGAGCAATTAGAACAGAGAATTCAAATTTTACCAAACAGAGCAGAGACATCTGACCAATCAGAGCAAAGCAGTGTCATCTCACCAATCAAACAAGAGTAGAATAATCTGACCAATCAGTGCAGAGTATTCTCATCTGACAGATCAGAACAGAGAATTGCCAACTAACCAATCAGAACACATTTGGGCCATCTGACTAATTAGAACATATAATTATTATTTCACCAATCAGAGCACACCAGAGACATCTGACCAATCAGAGAAGAGTGATCTCACCAGTCAGAGAGGAGTGGAGTCATCTTACCAATCAGAGCGGAGCAGATTCATCTGACCAATCAGAGCAGAGTAGACTCATCTGACCAATCAGAGCAGAGATATATCATATCACCAATCAAAGCAGACTAAACTTGTCTGGCCAATCAGAGCAGAGAAGTGTCATTTCACCAATTAGAGCAGATAAAATGTATATCACATGTTAGAGTACAGCCATCTAACCAATCAGAGCAGAGTAGGCTCATGGAAAGATGGGGTTTAAAGAGTCTGGATCCCTGTAACAATTGTTATAGTCAATTTTAGAAAAGAGCTGATGCTACAGAACTTTTTTTTTTTTTTAATAATTGTTTTAGACCTTTAAAACTAAAAGTTGTAACCTTTAATATAAAATAATGGACATAATAGGGATAGCATTACATTTTCATTTCTTCCAAGTCCACATTTTAGACTGGGCACATCTGTGAATTAATGCCAGTGTGGTCGTAAAGGAATTCGGTTAAATTGTATTGATGTTATTATTCCCCCCACCCTCCAACCCCACAGTTAAATATAGCTTAGCGATGATGAAGCTATTGAAAACATTTTCATGTCAGGGAATGCTGCAGGATCATTGAATGCAGAGGCGAGAGCTCTCACCAAATCCATGGCCACAAATATGCTTTGTGGGCAGTTCTTAATAGTTTACTCTGCTTTTCAGATTCATTTTGCATTTGGACTCAGTGACTTTAGGACAGAATGAAAGTCCAAATGGTAATTTCTCTAAGAGCAGTGGCAGTCAGATGGTGGTTTGCAGAGAAATTAAAGGGACAGCGCATCCAAAAAATGAAAAATTGCTGCAATTTTACTCACCCTCAGGCCAAGATTTGTTGTCTTTTTTATTCAGCAGAACATTAAAGAAGAATTTTAGCTGAAACTGTGGTCCTGGTTGATTCATAATATGCAAGTGTCCCACAGTTTCATTCATTTTTACTCTTATACATTATTTTATTCCCACCAGAAAAAAAAAAAAAAAAAAAACATTTACCAGCATCTGAATTTTTCCCAGCGCAGTTAACTTTAGGTTCATGTTTATTAGTCTATACGCACAAATGAACTTATTTCAGTAATTTGTCAGATCATTTTGGGTCGATTACCACAGTTTACTGCAGAACTACATTTTCTAGTCACTTTACCAAATACTATTTAGTTAGGATTCAATACATGAAGTTCAGATGCAAAAACTTCTAGTTTTTCTCAACCTCCTATGTTTATGTTCCATTATTTTACTTGAAAGGCAAGGAAAAGAAGTTAATCGATAAAAAATAATCGAGCCAACACACAAGAGTTGGAGAAAAATGCTAATTCAATTCACCTTTATTTGTATAGCGCTTATACAATGTAGATTGTGTCAAAGCAGCTTCACACAGAAGATTATAGTAAATTGAAACAGCAGCAGTTCAGTTTTCAGAGTTTAAGTTCAGTTCAGTTTAGCTCAGTGTAGTGTGGTTAATAATCACTACTAAGAGTCCAATTTATAATTTATAATTGATGTTATGAATGGTCATGTTGTAACTAAGGTTCAGTTTCTTGCTACAGACCAACCTTTTCACTTCATAAGACCTCTTTGTATCATCTGGAGCTATGCGTATTAATTTGTATAAAAAAAAAAATACGCTTAAAGTGAAGGAATACATTAACATTTACTTTATGAATCACCATGGTTTCAGGATTGCAGGAATAAATTACAATTTAAAATATATTTCAATTAGAAGAGCTAGTTAGAATTATGATTCTGTTACACAGCATTACTGATAACGTTTTGATTAAATATTTGCAGCCTTGATTAGCATAGCTTTACCCTAAATATTGGAGTTGTGGTGTATATTAAAGGGCACCTATGATGAAAATCATCTATTGTAAGCTGTTTAGACAGAACTGTGTGTAGGTATAGTGCGTCCACAGTCATATTGGGCTGATAAAAAGACAATAAGTCTTTTTTTTTATTTCCTAATGTTGAAATAGGATCGTATGGGTGTTTCCCAGTGTTGGATTGCAGCTGGAAGGGCATCCGCTGCGTAAGAGATGTGCTGGATAAGTTGCCGGTTCATTCCGCTGTGGCGACCCCAGATTAATAAAAGGACTAAGCTGAAAAGAAAATGGACTAATAAAAACAGTATTCAAATCCCTCTCATTTTGAGGCTCACTGCAACGTAGGAGTGCGGTGATCTTTGTAACGTGACTCATCAAAAGGCTTGAATTACCTCCACAACAAATACATCCTGTAATCATTGGGAAAGTTCTTACTGTAGTATTTCTCACAATCGTTACGTGAGATCTACTTCCTTCATGTCTGTCACTGTGTTGTTTATCTGACGCAGCCGAGGCAAAGATTGAGGCACACTCTGACAGGCACGTGGGAACAGTGGGCAGGGAGAACCAGCAATAAAGGCACAGGCAACAAGAACAACTGATGGGTGTTTTGAGCTGAAACTTTACTGAGTCATTCTGGAGATACAAAAGACTTATCTTAAATGTTGAAAAAGGGGTACAATAGGTGATTTTTAATGTCTACATAGCAAAATCATCTGAGTAACATTTACTCAGTTCAGAGAGTATTTGGTCCCTCTCTAAATTGAGTAAAAGTTACTCAGCAGCACAGGTAAAGTTAATGAGACCATGAAAGGATTAATTAAGTGATGATTGAGCACTGATGATGAACATCTGCTGCTAATAAGCAGAAACAGAAGAGAAACACAAAATTCCATCTACCTTCAGTCATAGCTTTGAAATAAACTGAAATAAAACCCATTGAATCTCTCAAAATCTCAGCAAAGGATTACTCCACAAACAGCAGCTTTACTTATTACCAACATGTTTGGCCTTATTTCTACCAGACTCTACAAAATTTAATATAGTGATATTAATGAGAATTAACTGATTGAGTATTGTTTTACAACAACAATAAAAAACAACACCACTTTTTTGTGTTTAAGATGTCACCATTGAGGAGAACAGTTGCTTTACTTGGGCTCTTTGATTCAATTTCTAATGTCGTGTGTTACTCAAATAATGTGTTACGGCAAGCACTGCATAAAGAAACCAAATGTGGCTAGGATAATTGGTTCAGTGGTTAAGTTACTGGTCAAACCAGAAAGATTGATTTTGATCTATTAAGCTTGAATGATATTCTTTCACGAAAGTAACACTGTTTCAAGAGAATGGACCTCAGCAATACATTTATCAAGCTATGCAATGCACTGAACATCTGACACACTCAAAACACACAGACATAAATAATCAGCGTATGCTTCACAACAATGGTGAGGTGTTTTTTTTGTTTTGTTTTTTGTTTTTTCCTGCAGTGCATGCTGGGAACTATGGATGAATGTTGTATGATTCTCCTAGCAAGAACTACAGTAAAAAAAAATCTTTTACCACTGTTGAGATGCATACGCTAATTCTTGATATCTGTGTTTATAAATTGATTCAGATGTTTAAAGTGTTCTTAAAAAAAGTAATAAAACCACAGTTGAGGTCCACTCTTTTGAAAAACACAGAATTTTGTCTCTTGAATGATAAACTATCACTTTAACATGGTTTGCAAAGTTAATATTATGCATATTTAAACAAAACAAAAAAAAAATCAATACAGGATCATTTAATCTGATCATATTCATCCTCTTTGTACTTGTCATATAAAGCAAAGAAACACTAACAATAGAGGTCAAGTCAAAGAGCCCAAGTAAATCAACTACTGTTTTCCACAATGGTGACATCAGAAAAGTTTTCTTTTTTTTTCTTTTTTTTTGTAAAACGTAAATAACTAAAACTGTTAATTCTCAATAAATCACATATGGATTTTTGTGGACTCGTACCTTTTACTTAATTTATAGAGGGACCAAATACATTCTGTACTGAGTAAATTTAACTCAGAGGATTTTACTGTGTATGTTTATTTGCTGCTTTGAAATGCAGTTTGTTGTAAAGACAGAGAAGCCGTGACTTGAATATTACGAGATAATTGAGGTAAAGTTCTCAAAAAAAAAAAAAAATTGACTCAGTATTTGCCAACCCAGTCTCATTCTGAAAACGTAGTCCTGTAGACTTTTCTGGAGACCGCAAAATACGTCCCGGGAGGTACGTATTTTTGCAGTTTTTGTTTTCGCGAATCCGCGAAAGGCCGCTGCGTGCACTTTTTCATATCTCTAATTTCTCTCGCGAGTGCCGTTCGCCCGCTGTTCTCACGTAAACCCACCAGACCGGCCGGCCAATCGACTCACTGACCTGCCCTTCGCTTTCCCTAAACCCAACCAATTTTATCGATTGACCCACCCACCCACATACTTCCCTAAACCCAATCATTGGTTTACAAAAGTCGTACAGAAAAAGGAAAGCCCTCATCTGATTTTTACCACATTTTCGGATTTTACCACTTTCTCACTCTGTTATTTACTTGTTCATTTTTTTGGGGGGGGGGGGGGTTGGTTGCTGGTGAGCTCGAAAAGGAACGGCGTCATATCGCCCTGTAGCGTTTGTTGAAAAAAACCCAAAATGAAGCCATACTTGCCTCCGGCTACATAATTCACGTTCTCCAGAAACGTCCACGGGACTACGTTTTCAGAATGAGCCTGTGTTGGTATTTACTCTTGCTCAAGTGCTTTTAAACAATGTAACAAAATATTTGACAAAAACATACAGATTTAAAGGGGTAGTTTACCCAAAAAATGAAAGTTCTTTCATCATTTACTCATCTGTTACTTTTTTCAAAGAAAGTTTCTTTCTTTTGTTGAACTCTAAACAAGATATTTTAAAGATTTGGCTTGCATAGTAGGAAAAACAAATACTATGAAAGCCAATGGTTACAAGTTGAACTATCCTTTAAAAATATGTGTTTGTTAGTAGTTTAAAATTAATGTTAGTAGTTTAAAATTAAGAAGGATACTGCTTTTTGAACCATTTTAGTTGAAAATCATTCTGACCAAATCTAGTTTTGCGTAAAGTTATATAAATATTAACAAATAGGGAAAAAAATAATAATTTAACCATTCTGAAAAATCAGTTTGAAAAAACATATTTGTGAATAGCCGTCTGCTTTTATCATGAGAGCAGCCCGTCTCGCTCAGCCCGTCTTGTTGACACTGAAGGAAATTTATCAGTGCCTTCAGTAGGTTATCTTGATTTTCAATTCCAGCGCTATTAATACTCTGCAGCTCACGAAAGCTGTAAAGCACGGCCTTGAAAATCTGATATCTCGTCACCTGAACTTCACTTGACATCAGGAGTCTGAAAAATCTGGCGCCTTGCTCGGCAGCTCAGTGTGTCCTCCGCTTCGACAGCCATTTTGTCTTTCCTTTCCAATTCTCCACTTTCCACCGTCGCATAATGGGACTAACTGATTGACAGGGCTTATGTAAAGGGTGATATGATCCCGCACGATCCTTTATTTAATGTAGGGTTGGGAGAAGCTCCAGCTATGATAGGAGATTCATGGTCACACCATCTGGAATGATAGTTACTGTCAACCCTCCCATTGGTCTTGAGCCGTCTCAATTAACCAATTATTGTAAGACTGTCTAGAACAGGCAGCTAAAGATGGCTGACTGTGTGTCTTTCCAAGCCTGTCTTTCTTACGGTGGCCAAGAGAGTTCCATGCGCTGCAGACTCTGTGTCCATTACAATGGACATCACATGTTGGCCCATGTTTTTTGTGGTTATTGAGCATTTCATCTAATTTAAAGCCTGCAGTTCATGAGAATGGACGATTGTCATCCAATCAAATGGCGATAAGGTTTGGCATGTTGTAATTTGAAAAAAGTCCACTACACTGAAAAGCAGCATGGCATCATTTCACTCCAGACACAGACATACCCCACATTTACGAAGTTTTTTTTCAGATTTATTGATATGTTTGCCAATATTTCCTAGATTGTATGTAAAAAAGAGGAATTGCACTTACTAATTAGGGTTTAAAATCTTTTGTAACATTGCAAGGATTTTTTTCAAATATGTCTGTCCATTAGGATGTACAATGGGTTCAAAATCTGTTACTGAAATTAAATCTCCACTAATGCTGATTTTTTAGATATAAAAAAACTATATCGACGTACTAATTAATTGCTGAAACAATTTCATATTCACAATATACAGATCTTGAAGTTCTTGAACATATAGCAGATGAAAATATCTCAAATGCGGACATTACTGTATGTGGGGTGATGTGGAAGATGAAGTTTGCTATAAACAGGATGCAATCTGTACAACAAAAACCTAAAGTAAAGTTAAAATGTTACAATGTTAATGTTTGTGATTTTAAAAATAAATTTTAAGATTATATGTGCAATCATGTATGTTATTTTTGTATTTTCTGTTGGTATAATGTTCGGGAAGTATAACTGTTCTATATATGTATGTATGTATGTAAAGAGTTCAGATGCAAAATAAGCCTCTAAATGCTACTTCCGCAAAAAATTAGCTAATGACATAAAGCAAATCCTTTAGGCACATACTACATGTTCAACAAATATTTTTGCTTTAAATCATCTAAATTGCAGATTTAGCGCATTCAGAAATAACAGTTTGTTTGCAAAAGCCGCTAAGTGCCACTTGCCTTTGACAGCAAAAGCCGCTATGTCCTGAGAACCAATTAGAAGACGCAAATCGAATCATATGTTTTCATTGTAAATGCTGGCTTTTATGAGACTTTCGATTTTGATTTTAAAAGATGGAGTTCATGAACTGGATGAGCTTGTCCGACTGTCACTGAATGCCAAATGAAAATGTCTCTTACCTCAAAACTCATTATAAGGAAAAGAAAACACACTACAGTCGAAAGTGTAACATACATTCATAACATGCTTTTGCACAGTAACGCTACTTTAAATGAGTCTGATTTACTGTACATTAAACAGCAACACCATTTCACGAAATATGAAGTTGAGGTGCCTTTCTTTTATCTCACATGGATGCTATGAGGATAAACAAGAGATGAAAAAGAAATCAACCTTGACCTTGAGTATGGTGAGAATGAATGAATGAATGAATGACAGCTTCTAAAATTGATGTCTCCTTTTTGCCCAGTAGAACTTGTGTTTTATTTGCTAATGTAAGCTATTTTTTCAAATATAAATATAATGCATAAAACTATATATTATTTATATTACTTCATATTATACCACTTATAAGCTTTTTATAATAATGGACAATGCACAGATATTGATGTATCAAAATATTTTCACACTACATTATTTGAATCTTACAAGCTATTTATTTGTGTTGTGTGAAAATGCAGTGTGTTTTCGTAAATTGTTTGCGTTGTGAGAAAATGCAGTGCGTTTTCATAAATTTATTTGCATTGTTTAAAAATGCAGTGCATTTTCGTAAATTGTTTGCTGTCGTGAAAAAATGCAGTGCGTTTTATAAATGTATTTGTGTTGTGTGATAATGCAGTGATTTACGTAAATTGTTTGCGCAGTGAGGACAAGCAGCGTGTTTTCGTAAATTGTTTGCATTGTGTAAAAATGTAGTGCATTTTAATAATTTACTTGCATTGTGTAAAAAATGCAGTGCATTTTCGTAAATTGCGTCGTGAAAAAATGCAGTGTTTTAATAATTTATTTGTGTTGTGTGAAAATGCAGTGCGTTTTCGTAAATTGTTTGCGTCGTGAGAAAATGCAGTGTGTTTCCGTAAATTGTTTGCGTTGTGAGAAAATGCAGTGCGTTTTATAATTTATTTGCATTAAGTGAAACTGCAGCGCATTTTCGTTAATTGTTTGCGTTGTGAGAAAATGCAGCACTTTTTTGTAAATTGTTTGCGTTGTGAGAAAATGCAGTGCAATTTCGTAAATTGTTTGCATTGTGTGAAAATGCAGCATGCTTTTGTAAATTGATGCGCCGTGAGAAAATGCAGCACGTTTTCGTAAATTGTTTGCATTGTGAAAAAATGCAGTGCATTTTCGTAAATTGTTTGCATTGTGTGAAAACACAGCATGCTTTTGTAAATTGATGCGCTGTGAGAAAATACAGCACATTTTCGTAAATTGTTTGCATCATAAAAAAAATGCAGTGCATTTTCGTAAATTGTTTGCATTGTGTGAAAATGCAGCATGCTTTTGTAAATTGATTGCGTCATGAGAAAATGCAGCAATTTTTCGAAAATTGTTTGCGTCATGAAAAAATACAGTGCCTTTTTGTAAATTGTTTGCATTGGGTGAAAATGCAGCATGCTTTTGTAAATTGATTGTACCGTGGGAAAATGCAGCACATTTTCGTAAATTGTTTGCAGCACATTTTTTGTGTATGCTTTGTGAGGATTTGCAACATGTGTGCTGTCAAACGCATGAAGATCTTTTCCTAATTTGTTGGCACTTTGTGTAATTGCATGTGTTTTTTTAAATTGCAGCACATTAAGCTTTATCAGCCATTCATGAACAAAACAAGAAGAAAACCATAGCAATATAATAGTAATTAAAATAATTTACAAAGCAGTAATATAGAAACTATAGTAATAATAAGTCATATATATGCAGTCATTTTAAATCTTCAGAAACCCCACAGTAGTTTTTTTCTGTCAAACAGATAAATAAATGTAAGCATTTATTCTGCAAAACAAACCTATTTTACAGTGAGCTCGTTAATTTAAGATCAAATTTGACCAAACCACACAGTCAGTAGCTTTGTTTTCATCCAAATATGCAAATTAGATTTATGTGCAAAACTGAAACATTGCATAAAATGTTTTGGAACAAAGCACCATTTAAAATCTTGGTTTTGCCAGTTACCTGGTACCATTTACGTGTACTTTCATTTTCAGTACTTAAGTAAATATATGTAATCTAGTTATATGTTCAGAAAAATAATAAAAATATATTCTGAGGGCTGTCAAATTTAATTGAAAAGGCAATTTAGAGGCAATTTAGAAAAAAAGGTTAAACATTCTGTGTGAATTGTCTTTGTTTCACCATAAAATTACAAGGTCATATTTGTAATTTGATGAATTGTTCACTATATATATATATATACACCTATTTTATGATCATTTGAGATCAAAATATTTCATGTTTTCATTAATAAATGTCAGCGTTCAATATTTTGCATGCACTATTTGTGACCCTGTTCTCTTTCTCAGTGCTGGGTGTGAGGGCTCACGCAGGGGCCCAGGTGGAGCCGCCACCATTGCAGCCAACGAGTGGAGCACCAGCGAGAGCCCGGAGGAGGGCCAGGAGGATGAGGTGGACGGGATGGACAAAACCGGAATGGACGGGGACGCGGAGGGCGTCTGGAGCCCTGACATTGAACAGAGCTTCCAGGAGGCTCTGGCCATTTACCCACCCTGTGGTCGCAGAAAGATCATCCTCTCAGATGAAGGAAAGATGTATGGTGAGTCACAGAAAGCTGAACACTCCCAAAGAAATTATTTGTTGGTGCTCAGATCAACCTTTTCCAGCTAAATACTTCTAAAATCTATTAGGGTCCTTTCACACTAGCACTTTTGGTCTGCATCCAGGTTAATTTGACATCAGAGTACCGTACGTTAAGCTAGTGTGAACGTGTCTTCCGAACTCGGGTGTGCAACCGTGAACCGTACCCAAGTCTGCCTGAAAGAGGTCGTCTGGGGTACTGGCCCGGTTCACTTCTTGTATAAATGCAATCGTACCAAATAACAAAATAACCGCCAACAGTACAACAAACTATAGTTTTTATAATGTTCATTTGTGTGTGTGTGTGTGTGTGTGTGTGTGTGTGTCACATACTGTGACAAGCGGGACTGAGCCAATCACAGAGATAATGTCGCTTGTGATAATGTCTAAAGAACAACTTCTGCAGACATCACGTGATGTTCTGAACATTTATAATATTTTTGCAGCAGATGGACGTGAGTCGCTTACTGTATGTCCAAAACCAAAGGTTTCAATAAAAGCAAAGAGCATAGAATCACCAAGAAGCGACACTCTGTTGCTATTTGGGAAACAGCCAGTAGATGCCGCTAGTGTCACGCAGTGGCCATTTTGGAATGAAAATTCCAATAGAACAACAGCACGGATAACTAACGTTAGACAGAATGAATTAAAATATTGAGTTAAATATGAGTTCAAATATTATATATTCATACACCCCCATTGGAAAGCAACATTTTAAATAATATCTCAATGAAAGGAAAACAATTTCCAAAACGTTGACAAGTTTAATATAATATCTGTTTAACTTGTGACATGAAAGTAAGGTTAACAAAATAACTTAAATAATTATTTTTTTTTAGTTTTACTTAAATTAGGGTGATGGAAAAATGAGTCTACCCCACATCATAAACTGCTTTATAGCACCAAGACAGCACCAAGACTTCTAGGCATGGAATGAACAAGTTGGCTTCATCTATCTTTTTCGTTCTTCAAAAATGACCCCTCTTTTAGAGTTGCTCAGAGAGATGCTCAACTTGATGTCTCTTCAGAATTCTCCATATGTGTTTAATTGGATTCAGATCAGGAGACATATAATATATTAACATAGATGTGTATGTGTGTATATGATGAATGTATGTGTCACAATTCAATCATTTTGTGGCTTTTTACATAAAGGCTTTATTAGTCTTTCTGGAAAAAAACACTGGACAAAAAAAATACCATATACTATTATAACAGTTATTATAACAATACTGCAACAAAAAATGTACTGTCAGTCTGTTATCAACATCTCATTTTGAAAGTTATGTAAATTTAATTTAACATTTCAGTATTCATTTATATTATGCCAGTGCGTAAACTATTAAATTAAAGTTATTTCACCTAAAAATGACATTTCCAAGAAAATAAGTAAAGTTAAAATTTAAACATTAAGGGCCCTATCATACACCCGGCGCAAGGCGCGACGCAATTGTTGTTTGCTAGTTTTAGCTTGATGCAAAAGTCATTTTGACGTTTTGCACTGCACTGTTTAAATAGCAAATGCATTTGCCCTCATATGTGCGCCCATTTTTCTGGTCTAAAAAAGGAGGTGTGTTAAGGTGCATTGCTGGCTAGACTGTTTAATAGACCAGCTAAGAGGAGGTCTAAAGTCCAGCGCAGAACACGTTAGTTGTGCGCCTCACTTAAACATTGCTTAATACACACAGGATGTAGAGCAATACGCAAATATCTTTACAAATAAAAAAGAATTAAAGGATTAAAATATTACAAACATTATTACTTTCTAGCCTACATAAATATAAAAACTACTGCCTTCATGCCTTCATCTCAGGGGGCTTTTTCATTTTGTTCATGACAAAATGCTTTTGTATAATGTTATTATTATTAGCAGTATTATTTATTTTATGCATATTTATATTTGGTTTATTTAAAACAAGCTTAGATTTGCTAACCTGTCAGCTTTTAGACCATATGGGGCATAGCATGTGTATTTGGATATAACTTAATTTTTTTACCACACTTCGTTATTATTGTTCATTTATTAGTTTGCTGGAAATTAGAAATGAATTTAGGAATAGTTTTTAAACAAATCTTTGCGCATAACAAATTAATTAATTATGTATAGGCTAATGGATATGTGGACAACACGTTTCCTTATCCACGAAAGTGAAAGTGAATGTAAAGAATGAGGAGGCTCATTCTCTCATTCTTGCGCTGTAGATGCTCTGTTTAACTGTTTTCTCGCTAGTGAAGCGTTCAGTTTTTTTTCTTACAAAGTCCGCCATGTAAATAGCAAATGCGATATGGCGTGATGCAACTGACTCTTAAAGGGAATAGGAGATGAGACTCTTATTGGTTTATTCTCAAAACACACCTATAACTCATTAAGAGAATAAGCTCAACCCTGTTAGACCATGCGCCGCGGCGCAAAGCAGAATTTTCCATCCTTAAAAAAGCAAAAGTAGATTATGACACGCCCTTAATGCTTTTGCGCCATGCGCTTTGGACTTTGTGCCTAGATCGCTAAAATAGGGCCCTTAGTCTGTGAAATAAACTATTAGAAGTGCTGATGACTGTGATCAGATACAGGTTGTATCTCAGGTTTAATGCGCTTTTAAATAAATAAATAAAAAATTCAATTCAATTCATCTTTATTTGTATAGCGCTTATACAATGTAGATTGTGTCAAAGCAGCTTCACATGAAAGTTTATAATGAATTGAAACAGTGTCAGTTCAGTTTTCAGTGTTTAAGTTCAGTTCAGTTTAGCTCAGTTCAGTGTGGTTTAATAATCACTACTGAGAGTCCAAACACTGAAGAGCAATTCCATCGATGCGCAGCTCTACAGATCCCGAACCATGCAAGCCAGTGGCGACAGCGGCGAGGAAAAAACTTCACCAATTGGCGAAAGTGAAGAATGTAAAAAACCTGGAGAGAAACCAGGCTCAGTTGGGCATGACCATTTCTTCTATTGCCAAACGTCTTGTACAGAGCTGCAGTATAGGCGCAGGAGCTGGACCTCAGCGAAGACACGTCTGTCCTTGGAGCATCACAGGAATTAGTCTCATGCTCTCCACCATGACCACCACAGCAGCAACTCAGGATACGGCCAGGTCCAGAAACCTTGGGATCATCTCGTCGCTGGTCTTGGATTGCATCAGTGGCACTGGATAGTCTGAGGGCCTCGAGATGAGTACCCCCAGGTGGAAATACAGAATAAGGAGAATAATTAGCGTAGCTGCTGTTCATAGTGTATATAAACAAGAAGCAAAATCCTGTGTGGGGCACATCATGCGTCATAGCGCTATGTAATGCACTGAGTGTATGCTTTGCTAAAAAGATAGGTCTTTAATTTAGTTTTGAAGAGTGAGAGAGTGTCTGAGCCTCGGACATTATCAGAAAGGCTATTCTAGAGTTTAGGGGCCATAAATGAGAAGGCTCGACCTCCTTTACTCGATTTTGCTATTCTAGGTACTACAAGAAGCCCTGAGTTTTGAGATCTTAAAGAGCGGGTTGGATTGTAGCGAGACAGAAGGTTGGTTAGATGAACAGGAGCTAGATTATTTAAGGCTTTATAGGTAAGAAGCAGTTTTTTAAATTCAATAAGAAACTTAACAGGCAGCTAGTGTAAGGAGGATAAAATTGGGGTGATATGATCATATTTTCTAGACCTGATAAGAACTCTGGCAGCTGTATTTTGTACTAGCTGAAGTTTGTTAATAGAGGATGCTGGGCAACCAGCAAACAGAGCATTACAGTAGTCTAGCCTAGAAGTCATGAAAGCATGGACAAGCCTTTTGTCAGGTAGTTTAGTCAAAATCGAGCAGTGATGTCTGATTAAACGGCACACTGATGAGGAAAACCCCAGACATTCATGGAGTTTGTGATGAAGTTGCGTTTGTTTCATTATGCAAAATAGTTTTAAGGATTGAAACTAAATTCAGCTGCTTTATTTTAAAGCTTTAAAAAACACAGCAGCTGCTTGCCATCGCGACAGCAATAAGATCCAACAGGCAGCCGATCTCTTTCACTCCAAAATGGCAGTATCACAGGGCTGTTGCTGGGCGCTGTTGTTGCAATGGAAAGTTCTATTAAGTGTCGCCTCTTGGTGATTCGAAGCTCTTTGGTAAAAGCAGAACGACCGCGATGTGCGTACGTCTTTCCATTTAGGTGTTTTGCTTTCGTGTCCGTCACCTAGCAACAGCTGTACACACAACATAGCAGCTCGATGACGCAAGCCTAAAGGGGTTTAGAAGGAAAAAAGACAGTGTGAACACTAACCAGCTGAGAAGGTGGCAAGGGGGAACAATCAAACCTGGGTACGGTCCAAGCAATTGAACCAATTGTGAAAGCACCCTTAGAGAGAGTAGAAATGATCAGATTTGTTGAAGATGTATACCTAAAAGCCTTCATAAAACATCTTGGATTAGCTATTTAACCGTTCTGATGACTTATGGTTCAACATATTATCAGGAGAAAAAAAAATAAGATATATTTTTTATGTTGAAATTTGGTGAGTTTTTTTTTCTAAAATGACCCTAACTTTAGAAAAAAAAGTATCATGTACTGTTTTTATGTAAAAAAAATTGTTTTATGCAACCTTTGTTTCTTTTCACACTAATGGTATTTACAGGGACATATTATTATTAAATAAAGTATTATTTTAGTGTAGTTTTTTGCAAAACACCAACTAAATACTACAAAATTAGAAAAAAATAACTCATATTATTTTATTTTAATTAAGTATATTTTTTATTAAGGGTCAAATTTGACTGGCCAGCTATAAAACAAGTTTTACACCACAGAAGCTATTGGCACACACATGCACACTCAAACACACACCCAAACACACATACAATAATAATATGGTGATTTATGAATATTGTCTTGTAAATACATTTACTATTTTATATATTTTTTTGCATTAGAAACTCCACTACCTGACAAAAGTCTTGTTGTCGATCCCAGTTATAAGAGTAACAAATAATAACTTAACTTTTAGTTGATCATTTGTAAAAGTGGCAGAAAGTAGATTTGGAACCCGCATGGACCCAGGATTCTCACAGAAATCAGTCAAGCTTGATGAAGGAAAAATCATGGTTTGGGGTTACATTCAGTATGGGGATGTGCGAGAGATCTGCAGAGTAAATGGCAACATCAACAGCCTGAGGTATCAAGACATTTGTGCTGCCCATTACATTACAAACCACAGGAGAAAGCTAATTCTTCAGCAGGATAGCACTAGAGGATTGGCCAGCCCAATCACCAGACATGAACATTAGTGAGCATGACTGGGGTAAGTTGAAGGAGGGGGCAATGAAGATGAATCCAAAGAATCTTTCTGAACTTTGGGAGTCCTGCAAGAGCGCTTTCTTTGCCATTCAAGATTACTTTATAAATAAGTTATTTGAGTCAGTGCAATATTGTTATACACAATATTCATTACTTTCCAATGCACCATGACATTATATTATATTCTGTGCATTATTTCTGTTCAGTGGCTTTCATATAAACCACTTCTGACACCAAATAATCAACTTGAAGTCAAGCTATTATTTGTTGTTACTAAAACTTGGATAGGCGACAAGCCTTTTGTCAGGTAGTGTAAATACTGCACTTTTTACTTTAGTCAAAATCGAGCAGTGATGTCTGATTAAACGGTACACTGATGAGGAAAACCCCAGACATTCACGGAGTTTGTGATGAAGTTGCGTTTGATCCATCATGCAAAATAGTTTTAAGGATTGAAACTAAATTTAGCTGCTTTATTTTAAAGCTTTAGTGAAGATGGGTCGATTTTGACCAGAAGAGAAACCTGTTTTTGCAGAACTCGAAGACAACAAGAGGCTTTGATGTTGGAGATGTAGAAAAACAAGAGAAGAACAAACGGGGTCAAGTCGTCCCAGTGTTGTGGGAGTTTTATTGTGAATCAGAGGGTGAACTTCTGACACTTCCCCCCTCCAGATTTTCCCATTCCCACATGGGATCCACTAACAGGAATGATGTGTTTCTCATTTGAGTCAGCGTTTTCAATAAAGCATGAGTCAGCCTCCTGTCCTATGTCAAGTGTGACATTTTCCTCTTTATCATGGCCATTACTTGCGTATGATTCATCGGTGTTTAAAATACTTGAAAGCTTTAAAGAGTGTATTCATGCTTGTTTTGGATTTAGTAGACATTCGGACATGTCTGCAGATAAGTGGCTGGCCTCTGCTAAAAACATCTGTTCTAATGGGTCAGTTTAGGATTGCTTACATGCAAACAAGCTGTATGATCTGTTCTCAGCAGAACTCAAATTTCCTGATAATTTACTCACCATTGTGTTCGTGATGGCGGTCTAACATCTTGAGGCCATGTGTTGTTTCCCATTGCACTGCCCATCGCATTTCTGAAATAACAATTCATTCTGTATTACACTGAACACAGACATGTGTTACAGAAAAGAATCGAGAATTTGCACACACCAGAATAAAAATTTACTTATAAATTACTCAACCCCCATGGCATGCCAGATGTTCATGTATTTCTTTAAAGGGTCACGAAACACCAAAACACATTTTTGAGCTGTTGACAGTCATATATGTGTCCCACGCTGCTATAAACTCTATATAAACTCTGTATAAACACTATTAGGACACATATATTGCACTAAAAAGTGAAAATTGGTTGTTTTTGCGTTATTTTAAGCAAATTCGTTCTTCCGGTTTGAAACTAATTTTTGAAGCTGCATCACAGCGTTTAGATACTTGCGTGTAATCCAGCATGGAGAGTGGATGTCTGTACCTGCGAGTACATAGTGACGTCTCTGAGAGTGCGGCATAAATTCATGAAAGACTTGGTTCAAACCAATCAGCACACTCTATTGTGTATGCGGCGCAACTTCATTAATATGCATGATAGCTTCGAAGACTGTTTTACCTGTTACAGTGTTCAAACTACAGAGAGACGCCACGTTGTGTTGCCAAAACAAGCGAAAGAACAAGAATTTGGAGACATGGGTTGTCAGTGTTGCATTTTTATTGTGCTGCTGCTTTTATTATTGTGCTGCAACAAAGGTTTTGTTTTTATTTCCCCGCTATGAGAGCGCAGCTGGACTCACGTGTGGATTACAGTGCACGCGACACGCGACAGAAATGCGTTTGTAACATTTTACCTGAGAGCTTTTTGCATCTGGAAATGATGAAATCTAGATTTGTCGCTCATCTCCTTTTAAAAAAGACATGGCTCCAGTTTGTGTTGATTGTCCTGTCGCTACAAATTTGGAAAGTGTGTGTAAGATCAGTGCCCTTTGTTTGTTCATTCAGATGACAAAGTTACTTCATATCGTCAGCAGTGCTCTTTTAGTTTTTAAAGACATACCATAGTCAAAAGGATTTAGTTGCTAAGTTTACAGGATGTTAATTTCACTGCAATATTATAGTACAATATTATAGACTGAAAGATCTGCTGTAAATGCTGCTCTCCGAATGTAAACACAACAATCAAACTATTACCGTCGTGTAGGATTTTTGCCGCATTTTGTGACAGGATAATCTATACACACACAGCTTTCTGACACTACCTACTAAGTGCATCTAAGTTACTGAGAAATGCGGAGGATTTTGTTTTACATGCATCCACACACACTCATTCACACTCATACACTACGGACAATTTAACATACCCAATTCACCTGTAACGCATGTCTTTGGAGTGTGGGGGAAACCGGAGCACCCGGAGGAATCCCACGCGAACGTAGGGAGAACATGCAAACTCCACACAGAAACGCCAACTGACCCAGCCAAGGCTCGAACCAGCGACCTTCTTGCTGTGAAGTGACAGCACTACCTACTGCGCCACTGCGTCGCCACATTCTTAATGTGGGACAGACGAAATAAACAGATTAAACCATCTTATAAAATTTGAATCTCATTTGTGTACCATAATGCTTGTAGCTAATTCGCAACACATGTCCCAAGAATGACTTAGGTACACATACACTAAACATGACTACAAAGTTGTTGTATATTGTGAATGTTGTTGTTTTCTTACACAGACTGCTGTTTCGGTATACAATCAGGATATTAATCAGGATAATAACTGTGGTGTGAACAAATCCTTTAAACATAGCTTTTTTAGAGTTCTAGGTAACTGAATAGTTAAAGCGACAAATTATAAAATTCAGAAAACCTTGCTATCAGCGACACCGGTGGACATTAAGTGAACCGCAGCCAGCAACTTGTTTGTCTTAAAATGCATGTATTTTTATTGTAAGAATGTGCCTAAAAACTATAAATAAGCCCACATTTGATCCCAATAGCATTCCTGGATTTCTGTAACTAATGACTTAGTGTATTGTGGGCAAAACACTGAAATGCTAACGGGTTAAAGGGATAGTTCACCCAAAAATGTACAATTGCTGTTAATTTGCTTCTGCTCTGGCCATCCATGCTGTATAGCTGATTTGGGTAACAGATTAAACCATCTCATGAAGTTTGAAAGCTATCTCATTCGTGTACCATAATGCTTGTAGCTAATTTGCAGCACACGTCCCAAGAATGGCTTAGATACACATACACTAAACATGACTACGGCCCAATCCCAATTCTACCCCTTAGCCCAGGGGTCACCAAACTTGTTCCTGGAGGGCTGGTGTCCTGCAGATTTTAGCTCCAACCCTAATCAAACACACCTGAACAAGCTAATCAAGGTCTTACTAGGTATACTTGAAACACCCAGGCAGGTGTGTTAAGGCAAGTTGAAGCTAAACCCTGCAGGGACACCAGCCCTCCAGGACCGAGATTGGTGACCCCTGCCTTAGCCCTTCCCCTTACCCCTCGTTTTGCGCCCTCCCGCGAAGGGGTAGGGGTGTCCCAATTCTCTTTAGCTTGAAGGCATAGGGCTAAGGGGAAGGGGTATAGACCCCTTCAAACGAAGATTTTTCAGGACCACACTCGAAACCAAGGGGTAAGAAAATCTCCCAGAATGCACCAGCTACAGCATCAGTTTTGCTGCACCCGGAAGTAGGGAGAGCCACAAATTTGTATTTTTTTGTCATTATTACAAATTTTTACAACAAACAAACACATGTTTCAATATATTCATAACTGCGTTCATGTTACATGCTCCTGTACAGCAGTCCCACAACATTCTGACACTCGATGACACTCAAACACGCTGTCAGAAAAGTCGAGTGGCTTAGAATGATCATTTTACAGTGTCTGCTATAATGTTAATGTTGTTTTCTTGTGTTTACATAGATGAATATGGCCACGGTGTAAATGTGCAGTACATTTACGATCTTATTACCACATTAGATCGTTATGATAACATAATATATACCTTCAGTCATTTCCTGAAGATAAATACCAAAAAATAACACAACTGGAATAAGTACAGCAGTCACGATCGTCTGATCTCATATGAAGCAAGAGATCGTGATGACATATGATGACGTGTGCAGGTGTTGCAGTGGTGTCCCAATTCTTAGGGGTAAATTTTGAAGCCCTTCTCCTTCACACTCGATTTTAAGGGCCAAGGGGAATGGGAAAGGGTAGGGGTACAAAAATAGAATTGGGATTGGGCCTACAAGTTTGTTGGATCTTGTGAATGTTGTTGTTTTTTAAATAGACTGCTCATTTTACTTCATAAACCCTCAGTGAAGTAGTAATTTTGTCTCTCTTTTTTACTCTCAATGTATCGCTAGTTGTTGACTTGAAACTAATGATCATATTTTCAGCTGAAAATCTTTTTTACAGTTTTTCTTATTTTCATCTTTGGGTAAACTATCCCTTTAAGATACTTCTCTGGCACATTTGTGAGGTTATAAATCATTAACATGAATAATAAGGACTAGGCCAAGACTGTTTAGCACTGATAAACTCTGCATTATGACTCACCCCAGTGCTTTTGTTAACCCATTGTGGTGCACATCAGAGATTAACATTTGATTGCTCGCACAAATGAGCTCATTTGGCTTTGGGGTGTCTTGACCTTTGACCCTCTCTGTAGGAAAGGCTTACTGCTCACATTCTTTTTTCCTGGGCTTAAAGGGGACACACATTCCTCAACCCTGCCGCCTTGTCCTCCGCCATAATACTCCACCCACGTCTGTCACACGAACTCTAATCCACCTCGTAACACACGAGGAAGGTTTGTTTCAACAGCCAGGCATTTTGTCCTTTTGTGGTAGCATTGGCTGTCAGGATCCGTCGACTCCGAAAGGCTTACGTTACCCTACAGAGGCCCTCGTGTCCGCTCTTCTTCCTCTGTACGACAAGTCCATTGCTTTTACAAACAAGCCCCGACCCGGACCAGTTATGATAATCCTGCCAGAACCCCAATGTCAATCTCCAAAAGTGAACCGAGTCTCCTGATATGCCCCCTGTCTCCCTCTTCACCACCCCCAGTGCACACAAGTTCACTGGCCGCAATGTATACTTTGACTAGACAGCACTAAAATAGTCTGGCTATCTGATGCGGGCTGGAGAGAACTGCCCTAGTGACTTTGTGGAGCGCGTTTTCACTCGCTCAGAGTTTGCTGTAGACTTTCTACTAAGCTGTAAGAGAGGAGTTGTTATCAGATATGTGTAAAATATAAAATTTAAGCCCTAAGCCATACTTTAATTTTAACACGCAAACTATCAGCACATCAAACAATACTTCCTTAATAGCACGCATGAACCCATGGACAAAAAAAAATCACACTTTAAAGATTTAGGCACAATCCCAATTCTATTTTTCTACCCCTTCCCCTTGACCCTTAAAACCAAATGTGAAGGGGCAGGGCTTCAAAATTTACCCCTAAGAATTGGGACAGCACTACAGCACCTGCACACATCATCATATGTCATCGCAATCTCATGCTTCATATAAGATCAGACGATCGCGACGGCTGTAGTTATTCCAGCTGTTTTATTTTTTGGTATTTATCTTCAGGAAATCACTGAAGGCCAGTGTTGGGAGTAATGAGTTACAAAAGTAATGTATTACAGTGACATATAACATTTTCCTGTAGTACAGTAGTGTAAGGCATTACTAACACATTTTCAGTAATATTTTACTTGGTACATGTTCAGTAACGTGTGCGTTACAACAAACTTTCCGCCCGCAAGACATTAACAAATAAAAAAAATACTGCAGTTCTATTTCCTGTTCATGGTGAGTGAACACGTGTGTGTTGTCATTAATCTCCCTCTGGCTATTGGAACTTTTTACTTTGTACACGGAATGATTTCAGCCTCTGAGCTCAAGGTCTGGGGCTATTGGTAGTGATGCGTGATACCACTGATTTCCTATCCGATCCGATACCAAGTAAAATGAAGGCCAGTATCGACGATACCGATCCGATACCGATACTTTGCCCCCAAATGACTGTTTGGGAAATTAAAGTAGCAAGCAGTGTATTTAAAAATGTCACTTCATACTGAATTTGAGACACATTACGGGTTATTCTTGTTTTGTTTTTGTTTTTTTTTGTTTATTGATGAAGAATTATCATACAAAAAAGCCAACTTGCATATTTATTGACATCATCTGAGCATGTATATCTTAAAACGCCTGCCTGGACATCTTAAAAAAAACATTCACACTTCTACGTTTAGTGACATGTTAATCCGGTTCCCATGAAAGTGTTTTGAACCTTTTTTTAGTTGTTTTATTATTGTCACAAAAGTCCCAAAACCACAAAATACAGCCCCATCGCTACATTTTCTCCCTCTGTACCTGGATAGTGCCTGTCTGCACCTAAGAACTCTTATATGTGTCCATATGTCTAAAATATTCAGAATTCGTTGTAGTTAGCATGAGATTCCTACTTTTTTTTTTTAAGAAAAAAAAAAATATATATATATATATATATATATATAATTAATGCACATCAGTAACTCGCCAGTAACGTTTTTAATGTATTTCCCTGTAAGAAAACATTGTAAATAACCGAAAATCTGGTGACTGCAATAATCAAACCCTTGGGAACAACCGTGGTTGGAACCAAAGTTCACAGGACTGTGTTCTTTGGCTTCCTTTCGAGCGGTGGACTTAAACATGGCAGTTGCCGAAATGCGGCACAGCTCATTACCATAAAGCTGACTTGATTTCAACTCTCCTTGACGCCCACACCGGCAAAGATGCACTGCGCCACTCCTCGCTGCTTATCGCCGCTGGCTCCCATTGAATATAAATGACTTTCAGCTACTTTGACACTCTCGCCGCTTTAGGTGTGATTGCACAATAAAACGTGCAGTTTGATGGCTATAATGAACATATATGAGCGTCAAAAGTGGTGGATCTGTTCAGCAAAAGATTTGACTATGTGTCACAGCATACCAAATGACTTAAAATAATACAAAACAATATAATTAAAACAATCTCCATTGTACAGAGCAAGAACGCTTCTCTTCTGTTAAACTGAACAGTCACATCGTCGATGATGTAAGCATGCTCAGGCTGCAAAGGCAAAAAAAATGCAATGTGAGTGAAGGCAGAGGGGGTAAGGGGAGGGGGGACAATCGCACCTAGGCACGGTTCAAAACAGCTGTGCTTAGTGTGAGTACACCCTTAATCTTCTCACACAAGCATCTATCAATATGCATAGTGTTTTTGCAGTCTTCAGTTGTTTGTTGTTGTCTCCTGTGTTGTAACTGGTTGTATGTTGATACCTTGTGGACAAACTAAAAATCAGTTCAAATGTCATGTTCACAGAGCAATTCATGCTAGCTGTCATACATTGGTATATTTCGGTATAGTTAATTTAACTTTTTGATTTATGATCACACCAGTGTGATTAGATTGTTCAGTGTGTCACGTAATCAGCTGCTAAATTCAAATTTGCTTTTCCGCAATGATCCAAAGAAAATGCACGGCACTTGTAAGAAATTACAATTAAAGTTAAAATTACTTCACTAGTACTGGGTTGCAGCTGGAATGGCATCCGCTGTGTAAAACCTATGCCAGAGTAGTTGACGGTGTATTCCACTGTGGTGAGCCCTGATAAATCAGGGACTAAGCCAGAGGAAAAATTACTGAATAATAAAGTTAAAATTATAGACTTTTATAATCACTGGCATATTAAGTAAAGGTTATGTTCTATGGAGATATTTTGTTATTTTAACATATATCAATTTAATTTGGCCATACTTAAAGGTGATTTTTTTTAACCCAAATTAAAGATTCCAGTTCTAGTCAGATTTTCAGGTGATGTACAGTATAAATGTCAAATTCAAAAATTTCATTGACAGTTATGACTTGAGGTTTAAGCCTTTGAGGTTCAGGGTTACATATGCTCGCTATATTTTTTTGGAACGTGTCTATTTAGTCTCAGTACACACTGCGAATCCTGAAGGATCAAATGTGATGATGTCCTTATCCTCATCGCCAGCATTTAGCATCTGTCGATGTTCCTCAGAGCTTTCTCATTCACTGTGAATCTCCTGCCACCTTCTAACAGAGTGCAGCTCTGCTAGTAAAGTTCAGTCTCATCGCACTGTGGGAAGATGGTTAAACAATGTGATGTTCCCATCAGTGTCGGCTTGCCGTAATGAGCCTGAATTGTCATCTTGCACCTGTGTAGTCTTGCCAGCTTTTAATTTTAACAGTCTAAACCTGCAATCATTTTAGTTTATTGACGGCGTGTCAGAGCTGTTGGGCTGGAGATATAATATATCAATGCTGGCACTCAGTAAATAGGCAAATTTGTGGCTCTGTTCATCATTATGTCTGCTTTTATGTTAGTAGTAGCTATTTAATGAACTTGTTGATAGTGTTTTCATGGAGTTTTGATTTAGAAACATGGCACATGAAGTCATCTCAGTTGCACAAGCTCTGCAGATGTGATGATCCTCTGAGGAGAAAACCAAGGAGTAAGAAGAAAAAACTTTTCTTTTTTTCTATAAGAAATGTCTGGACTTTAGTACTGCTTTTTTTAGTGGACATTGTGCTGTCCTGTTCAAGTGGGTGATGAAGGTTGAAGTCTGGCTGCTGTTTCTGTTTTCTATATTCAAGTGTAATCTACACTATATATATATATATATTATAGGTGGGCATATGTAATTTTTTTTCTAGATTAATCTCACTGTAATCTTGGAATTAATCTAGATTAATCTACATTAAAATGGCTCGTTTGAGTTCTGCCGAAGGCATTCAGAATATGTGTGCTACCCAAATAATGACTAAAAGTAAGTATTTAAGAACGTGTTTCTCAAGCCAGGTGGCGCATTAGACCAGGGGCTCATCTCCGGTTTCCAAAACGCATTACAAACTGCTTGAGCAACTGTTCTACTGTGATAATTGGTGATGATAATAAATGATGTTCAATAAGATGTACTTGTGTTTACTAACTGTTTATTCAGTTAAACATTAATTTTGAACTGTAGGCCTAAATAAGCTGGAAACAGCTTGATGACCTTAATCCCACTAAAGTTATAACTGAACTAAACAGAAATGGAATTAAGACGTGGAGTATGCATATATTAGTGTCATTATTGAAGTAAACACTGCAATCAAACTATTACCATCATGTAGGACTTTTTGCCATATTTTTCAACAAGATTCACACACAGGGCTGTCAGTAAAGCACCGCACACACACACTTATTATTTCTGATTGGCCTGCTGATTAGCCATCAGGCTTCGAGCATGCTCTCCCACCTCATTGGGTGTTCGATCATGCTTACCTCTCCACACTTTCCATTTGGCGTGCTTTATTAAATTCCATAACACTCTCACCATTCCTTACTCCCTATTTGCATCCAATTTGTCATGGGGGCATGAATAAAATGTTCATGAGTAAATGTGACACTGTCGAACTGCAGTTAAAGTCGCCCAAAATTACCGGAAACTCTTACATGAAAGCACTTCATGTAAACACCTTAATATTGTTATCTATTAAGGCAAATAACTAGATTACAGGTATCCATGTAAGCGTAGTCAGTAGTGTCTTCGAAGTAAGTGAAAGATCCAGAAGGGTATCCTGCTGATTTGATTCAGAAGGGCACTTTTTTGTCAGACGGCTCACTGGTCAGGTATACATCCGCGCTAAAATATCAAGGTGAAAGTCATCATAGCTTGCGTAGAATAGAACCAGGTCCCAACCCAACTTTAAGAATAGATTAATGGCGATATTTGTTTTATCGCCTGAAAAGAGTTTTGTGTTAACGCAGCACGTTAATGTCAATAACGGCCCACCATATATAT
>CAIGQZ010032598.1:634454-648106 GCA_903798205.1 Danio tinwini
TGACACCTGTTTTGTGTGATTTAGAGGAAATAACGGGGCGGAAAGTGAAGTCGCAGCTCCCGAAGTGTTTTGATTAGGCAATATCTAAACAATAAACATAGATACAGTGTTTATTTTAACAGCACAAATGCAGCACAAACGAATGACACCTGTTTTATGCAATTTAGAGGAAATAATGGGGCGAAAAGTGAAGTTGCAGCTCCCGAAGTGTTTTGATTAGGCAATATCTAAACAATAAACATAGATACAGTGTTTATTTTAACAGCACAAATCCAGCACAAACGAATGACACCTGTTTTATGCAATTTAGAAGAAATAATGGGGCGAAAAGTGAAGTCGTGGCACCCAAAGTGTTTTGATTAGGCAATATTTAAACAATAAACATAGATACAGTGTTTATTTTAACGGCACAAACCAGCACAAATCCAGCACAAACGAATGACATCAGTTTGGTGTGATTTAGACAACCTGGGGTAAAGAGTGACATCACGACTCCCGAATAATTTAATTATATTTAAACAATGAAAACAGATAAGGTGTTTGTTTTAATGGCACAAACCAGCACAAACGAATGACATCAGTTTGGCGCGATTTAGAGGAAATGGGGTGGAGAGTGACGTCACGGCTCCCAAAATATTTTGCTTATATCTAAAGAAGGAAAACAGATACAGTGTTTGTTTTAACAGCACAATCGGGCAGCAAATCGGGCACAAACGACCTGTGCTGATTTGAAGTCATTTGAGCAACATGGGGTGGAAAGTGACGTCACATGGTCAAAAAAATAATGCTTAATATCTCAGACCCCAAACCAGCACAAACGCTCGTTTTTGCGCCACAAATTAGCACAAACGTAGCACAAACGAATGGCATAGTTTTGGGGTTTATTTGTTTTTATTGGTGCCAACTTCGTGGAGGTATGAAACGCGTGGTGGTGTTTGAAACCATGAGACGCGGAGAACAGACACTCTTGACACGCTCCAGACCCTCTGGAGGTCATTAATAATATGATAACATTAATACTAAAACGGTTAAGGCGTTTTAGAATGACCAAAACAACATTTTAGTAGTTTTACAATGTGCTCAGCCTGCTGGTTTGTCCATTCACTTACATTTTCATCATCACATGATCTCTTATAGCAAACCTTTTTTAATACACATACTGGAATTTGTGCGGTAAAAGTGTTTCCATTGTAGTTTATGCGCATCTTTTCTTATCTAATTTGAAGTTTATCCTACTCAGTTATGCACATGTTTTTTATGCCTATTTTTAAAAGCTATGTGCATCTTGGCGTTTCAATCAACCAATTTTTTTATGTGCATATCCAAAATGTGCATGAAACAGGTGGGTGGAAACGTAAGGCTAAGGTGAGAAATAGAGAGGGGTCTGGGTGCAGACCTGGTGCAGAGCAATCTGAGCTGCAGCCAATGCTTTGTAATGCGCTCACCTAACCCCACCGCTAACCCTACCTGTCACAGTGACTCCATTAAGTGCATTGTGTCTGACATTGCATCATAAAGGCTGCACCCAGATACTATTGGAGAAATACCACTTCGTCTTTAAAAAATGAGAGGAGACCAACAGAAACTCAGAGTTTACAGAATAAAACCTGCTCCTGACCAGGTTAGGTTCACAGAGTAAGTTACCACGGTAACTGACTCTGAATTAAAGTTACCTCTCTTTCAGAAACAGGCTTGACTTACCCTGCTTTCTCGAGATTGACAAACCTGCCATTTTAAATGGAAAACCCAGAGTTTCTCTCATTTCAGGATTAACATACTTAGTTAGGTGAGGTTTTCACTTAACCTCCTTTCTGAAAAGGGCCATTATGTAAATATACCAAATACCATTTTATTTATTATTTAATTTTGCACATTACTGAAAAGGGTTAAAATATGTTTTAATGCGAGAATATTAAAATATTGGTACCTTAGCTGTGATTATAATTATAATCATAATAGTTATAATCATTAGCCAAATAAGATTGGAAGTTCTATAGTTACAAACATAGTTTGCCAATTCTGTGTTTTCTGAAGAAATGTGGCTTTGAGAATAAAACTTGGACAAACCACTAATCCCAAATGCCACTAAAAGGACAGTCATTCCTTTACATCTAATCATAATGATAACTTATGCAAACTATAGACTATTACAGCAACTAATAATACAGGCTTCAGTTTTGTTGTTTGGCTTATTAAATGCTCTTTAAAGCAGGATGATTTTTGAATAGCTAATACAGTTTTTACTCAATGTTTGGCCCCAGGTGATAATCTCTTATCAGCCACTCTGAGCAACCTAGCAACTGGTATTAAAACATCTTAGCAACCACAAAACCACCACCTATAAGACCCTGCCTGCTCTATCTGTCATTTTTAGCAGCACTCTATTCCCTATTATTCAGTGTAACTCTGACCTTATATATAGTGAAATGTGTGTATTCATAGATACCTTAACAGTGTATTTTGCCAGCAGCTAGCTCTCTGCAACTCTCACATGGTTGCCCACTGAAGCTGCGCCTGGTCAGTACCTGGATAGGAGATCACTAGGTTGCTGCCAGAAGTGGTGTTAGTGAGACTAGTAGGGAGTGCTCCACCTGTGGTCTGTGTGGGTCCTAATGACCAGTATATTGATGGTGACTCTATACTGCTCAGTGAGTGCCATCTTTTGGATGAGAGGTTAAACAGAGGTCCTGACTCTTTGTGGTCATTAAAATGTCCTTCAAAAAAAAAAAAAAAAAAAGAGTAGGGGTTTAACACCAGCATTCTGGCCAAATGTGCCCACTAGACTCTGTCTACCATGGCCTCCTAACCATCCCCATATCATAATTGGCTTCATCACTCTGTCTGCTGTCCACTAATCAGCTGGTGTGTGGTGTGCGGTCTGGCGCAAAATGGCTGCAGTCGCGTCATCTAGGTGGATGCTGCACACTAGTGGTGGATGAGGAGATTTGCGATTTGAAAAAAAACAACGATTTGACTGTCCAGAAAAGCGCTATATAAATGTAAATAATAATTATTAATATTATTATTTTGCATGTTCTTGTCTGTAAACAGTGTGTGTTGTGTTTTCAGTGGGGTCATTGGCAGTGGTCTTGCGGTGTTCTCCAAACACAGAATCCAGGATGCTCTGCTTTACCAGTACTCTCTCAATGGATATCCATATATGGTCAGTTACTTCACCATATTTTTTCTGATCCATCCATCCACCCATCCAAAATAGGATTCTGATAACCCTGTCAGTGTTTAAATCATGACAGTGACAGGAATTACAGTTTGTGTTAAAAAGATAAAGGTGTCTTCAGAAACTATTTTTGTTATGCTGGTTAAAACTCTTTTTACATCCTGATAGTAGACATTAAATGGTCCAAATGTATTTAAATGTATTTTAATAGTCTGTGGGATGTGTAGGTCCCAAGAATAGTTTGTTGAATCAAAATGTTTAGTCCAAATATTATGATAGGCTCCCACATAGCAAATTGGTTCTGGCCCAGATTTTGTCCACACAATCAGATTTTGCATGGCCCACATGCCACAGTGAATTACAGTACCTGATTAGACCAATTCTGGCTTCCATACAAGGGCCAAACATGGACCATTTCTGGGCCAAGTTTCAGCCAAGTTAATAACCCATAACTGGGCCAGATGTGTTGGTGTGTCACTACTGCAATGGATTTGATAAACCCATGAAGCATTTCGCTTTATGGCCATACTTTTTCTCGAAGCAACCTGATTGGTGTTTTATCTTTACTCAAATATTTTTTAAATGTATTTTATAAGTGGGCCAAGATAGGCCAAACTTGTGTGGCCCACATGTATTTTTTTTTACATTCTGGGCCAAATACTACATTTGATATCTGGCCCAAGTCTTGTGTGCCGCCTTAAAGGTGGTGCCACCTCTGCGAAACCCGGGCCATGTTTGGCCCGCACGCTGTATGCCAGTGCTGAATGAATGCCTTCTGCGCCAGCTTTATGCCACATCTGGGCCAGAATGCTTTGCTACCTGGGCTGTCCTCCCTGCCATTCTAAATATGTAATTGCATACCTCTGTGCACCTTATTCACAGATTATGTTATCGGTGTGTTCACAAACATGGATCAAACAGAGATTAGCAGACAAACATTAACAACCTACCTTCTTATTTTTTTATAAATGTCTTATTCATATTAATTTGGTAATGTAATTAATTGCTTACATTATTACTACAACATTTTCTATCTGGTTATTATTACTTGATTGTATTGTTGTGATGTTCTCTAGTCTCAGGAAGTGTGACTTTCGATGGTGATTTGGTTAGCTTTTTCCAAGAGCTCCTAATGCACCTTTAATAAAAGCACACATTTCATGCATTCATTTTTAATTCATTTAGATGTAGTGTTAGCCTAAATTACATGTAATATGTTTAAAACTGCAGCTAGCTCTCTGCAACTCTCACATGGTCACCCACTGAAGCTAAGCGGGGTTGTGCTTGGTCAGTACCTGAATGGGAGACCACATGGGAAAGCTGGGTTGCTGCCGGAAGTGGTGTTAGTGAGACCAGCAGAGGGCACTCAACCTGTGGTCTGTGTGGGTTTTAGCGCCCCAGTATAGTGCTCAGTGAGTGCCGTCTTTCAGATGAGACGTTAAACTGAGGTCCGAACTCTCTGTGGTCGTTAAAAATCCCAGGATGTCCTTCGAAAAAGAGTAGGGGTTTAACCCTGGCACCAAATTTGCCCACTAACCTCTGTCCATCATGGCCTCCTAACTATCCCCATTTCATAATTGGCTTCAATACTTCTCTCCACCAATCAACTGGTGTGTGTTGTGCAGTCTGGTGTAATACGGCTGCTATTGCGTCATCCAGATGGATGCTGCACACTGGTTAAGTTAACAAGCATTCTTCAAAATATCTTATTTTGTGTTCAACAGAAGAAAGAAACTCATAAAGGTTTAAAAACCATATGAGTGAGAGTAAACTCTTTGTGGGTGAAGCAAACAAAATAAATATTAAGTTCAGCTAGCTGCATTAATGATTAACTTACACACTATTATATGTCAAAATAAATGAAATTGCAATGTAATTCAGTATCCGAAAACATGACAAAATAAACATGATATTTCTGTAATCATTTTTAAAGGATCCATAGGTGTAATTTTTACAATAAACATAATGTGACCAGATTCAGTGAAGGAAATGAATATGTGCTTTGTTTCTTATAACTGATGTTAAAATAATACACATGTCTTGCACAATTAACGAGAATTAAAATATCTGTGTGTTGTGTATGTATTTGTTTGTGTTCATTTCAGCTGAGCCATGGTGACTGGTTTGGAGGTAAAGCAGTTGGACTGGTCATTGTAGAGGTTTTTGGGTTAAAGGCACACGTCTATGTTACTCATGTAAGTGCGATCTGGCTTTAATAGCTGTTCTTCATGTTCACTTGTGTTTATTTATGAGTAACTGGAGACGACTCACCTTTAGTAATGATATGTTTTCCTCTCAGTTACATGCCGAGTACTCCAGGGCTCAAGATGGATACCTGCCTCACAGAATAGTGCAGTCGTGGGAACTGCAGCAGTTTGTGCGGTAGGAGGAAGTGTGTTTTGTAACTGGGTTCAGGAGAAAAGAGGTCACATACAGTGCCATTCACCAATATCAGTAACCTGTGTTAAATATGAGCAAAGAAGAAAAAGAATGTGTTTATTATTACCAACCTTTTGGTCTTTTGCTCAAATTATTAACATAAAAAAATTGTTTGTTTGCTTGTTTGTTTAGATTTTGTAAATCCCAAAGGGAAATTCACATCACAGCAGAGCTCTCAATTCTACAAAATAAATTACTTCTATAAAAAGGCGTAAAATTACATTTATACTGCACACCTTAGTTAGATTGAGTACAATAAGTAGACACTAGTTCATATATACATTATCAATGCTATTACAAGTCTGCATAATTCATCTAGTATGAGGTTGGTCATACAATCTGATATCTGTTGGTAAAAATGACATCCTGTATCTTTTCCCTTAATGGCCTGTTTCCACTGAGTGGTACGGTACAATATGGTACGGTTCGATACGATTTTATTGCCGTTGCCACTGTCAAAAGGCATACCAAACCGAACCGTACCGTACCCCTTTTTTAGGCACCCTTTCGAAAAGGATACCAAATACGAGAAAGGGTACCAAAAGGCGGAGCTAGACGCACAGTTGAACGCTATTGATTTACAGAGATACGTCATTCGCTCACGCAACAAGCCAGAATGAAAACAAAGAAGCCACCATGTTTTAAATACACAGCCAAGAGATTACAGCGTAATTATATATACAGATAATAACAAGCCATGGTCGACCCGGACTTAAACGAACCTTGTCGTCGTCTTGATATACAGCCACAAAGCCAAAAAGAAGAGCAGATTTTACCCTGTGCCCCGTAGTTTTTTTACGAGCCAGTCTGAAACGCGAGCGGTTTCGCTTTCTTGCTTGCGCTCACGTGCACATCTATATTTAAAATAACAAACTTCTTGAGCTGATGATAATAACGTGTGCTTGATTATTGACGTGCTTTTCAAACCTGATCCTGTCAGAGACTGACAAATGCGAGAGTGACGCACGTAAAAACAAAAGAGAAGCCGGAAGTTATAATCAACTCATGTTCATAGAAAAGTTAGTTATATACATTTATAGAGAAGTATTTATGTGTGTAAAGCATCTGTTTTGTGAGAAGTGCTGCTCATATGATATGTGAGCGACACGTACAGCTTTATTGTAGACATTTTCTCGAGCGAAAATGACGTCGACCGCAACTTTCTGTCATACACCACTCTCATCAAAGGAGTACTATTGGTACCCTTTTAGCAGTGGAAATGCAAGCCTGATAAAGGTGACCCGTACCGTACCATACTGTACCAGTCAGTGGAAACAAGCCATATGGTACTTAATTCTTCTTCTCTGGAACGAATCGCGATTTTGAGGGTCTAAACATGTCTTAAACAACTAACTAAACTTTGCACATGCCGCAGAAGTGGCGAAAATTTACATTTGTCATAGGTTTCGAAAGTGGATGTGGCAAAATGACTTGACAGAGCCACCTATGCACATTTGATGGACTGGCTCCAGAGCTACAATTCACACACACACGCACAAAAATTGGCACACACATCAAGAGACTTTTTTGTTGGCATTGGCATGTTTGGAGCGAAATCTCAAACCTAACAGGAAGTCAGATATTTTTTATTTCCTGTCCAAAAAAAGTGCTGTTTTTGCCATTTCCAGACGTTGTATTTTAAGGAACTCCTCCTGGGGATTTAATCGAATTAACATCAAAATTGGGTATTGTCATCTAAAGGCCTTGGCGACGTTAAATTGTACAGATCTAGAGCAGGGGTATCAAACTCGCGGCCCATGATATTTTGTGGCCCCCGCCTTAATTTAAAAATGTAATGTTAGTGCGGCCCGCGAGTTTGATATGAATGGCACTTTACTATGTTGTGTGTGGAACTGAACAAACCCACCAATCACGGTAGGGTATATGGCTCTCGGGGGCAGGTACATCAGCTGGGCTTGACGCAGACGTTTATAAATGTATATAAATCTGTGATTAATTTGAGCTGGATATTGCCAGATCCTGTTCCAGGAAATTTGTATTTTTCTTTCTGGCATTTAATTTTAATTAATTTGGTATTAACTTGTGTACGGTGAATACCTGCATGTGTGTGTATATGTGTGTGAGTGAGTGTGAGTAAGTGCAGCGAATGTGGATTGTGTGTGCGCGCACGCATGAGGGTAGTCATGCGCTAGTTAAAGCAAAATTCACGTTTAACTATTGGTCCTGAACAATATTTTCAACCAATCATCTTTCTTGCGTTTACAATCACTCTCGTTGATTGGTGGTTATTGTTTTGCTTGCAGAGAGCAGAAAAGAAATCAAAGTGATGCGTATGCGGCGAGATAAAAGAAAAGTAAGGAACTCAATGCAGCCTAATGTAATTGCCTGCAGTCACATATCGACACCTGTCCATCGACAATGAGAGTAACCCGGACCAATTATAGAGTCGCACCGTTATTTGTAGGTCCTTTGCATCGCTCTACCTGCATTGTATTTGCTTTGCCTCACACAATACACATTACATATATTTCTATATGATGTAAAAGTAGTCAAAACAAATGACATCAACACAGTGTTGTTTATTTTTCCTGTAACAACAGCACAGCGCATAACAGTAAATCTAATTATTATTATTATTATTAATAACAATACTATTTATTACTGATTAATTTATTTTCTCAGAATTTTTTTATTTGTTTATTTTTCATCTTATTTTGGGTAAAAAATGTAATCTTCTCAAATCTCTTTATTTTTATTTTTTAACACAAAGATAACGAGGAAAAAATAAACAAATTAAAAGTTAATAATTAATAATATTATTAATTTCTTGTGGAAAACCTGATGCGGCCCAGCCTCACCCAGACTCTACCCAGGTAAATTGAGTTTGAGACCTCTGATCTAGAGTTTTCATCAATGGGTGTCTCTGTGGCAGCCTCTCAAACTTTAATAATTCGCCACGAAACAGGAAGTTGTTATAACTCAGGCATGCATTATCCAATCTGCCTCAAAATTCACACGTTTGATAACCGTCCTGACCTGAACAGGTTTACATGCCAATATCCAGATACAGTTATAGCGCCACCTGCTGGCAACGAGAAATTGCATGTTTTACAGTGTAGCAAACTCCTATCCTAATTGTATCACATCGAATCCATGTTCCATTAGTTTAGTCCAAAGATCTTTATGATGCTAAATTGTGAAGATCTAGAGTTTTTGCTGAAGGGTGTGTCCGTGGCGAGCTGACATAGTTCAGTGCTTCGCCATGGAGCAGGAAGTACTTATAACTCAGCCACACAATGTCTGACCTGCCTGAAAATTCACATGTTCGATGAGATTCCACTCCTGAAGACATCTACATGCCAATATTAAGTCACAGTCATAGCACCACTTGCTGACAGAAGGAAGTTTGGCATAAATTAGTGATTCACTGAGATTTTTAAAATATATATCAGCTTAAATTATTATTGTCCGCTGTTCTCTGTCATCCTAAGGTCACCGGGCGGCGGTGAGCCAGGGTGCGCTTCCCTTTCCAGTGGTGGGAAGTACTAAAAAAATCATACTCAAGTAAAAGTACTATTACTTGCCTAAAAATGTAATGCAAGTAGAGCAAAAGTATTGTAAATATTAATTAAAGTATGAGTAAAAAGTAAACATTTCAAAAGTACTCAAGAGTAGTGAGTATTACGCTGTAAGAAGCTGATGCATTTACATGTAATTTGTGGATGTGTGTGTAAGCGCAAACATTCTGAAGTGTATTTAGTTATTGTCCAGCAGGCAGACAAGATCATAAGAAGTTAATAATAGGTTAAATTTAGGTTGTGATGTCAGGTGACCAAAATTCAATGTCTAGCCGACATCTAAGAACAAAGTTATTTTGATGTCCAATAATGACGTCAAATGACATTCATTTATTAATTCATTTCCTCTTCGGCTTAGTCCCTTTATTAATCCAGGGTCGCCACAGCGGAATGAACCGTCAACTTATCCAGCACGTTTTTATGCAGCGGATGATTTTAGCTTGTGTTAGAAAGTGACCAAAAATCCATCGTGGAGCCAACATCTTAAACCAATGTCAAATTGACGAGAAACACTGACATTTATTCGTCACATATGGCAACTAAAACCAACATCTAATAGACGTAGAAGTGGTAAAGTCCACACAACGTCAAGCCGTAACATCATGAGACGTTAATATTTAGTTGATTTTAGGTTGGATGTTGGACATTGACATCGGCCTAATGTTGGGATCTGACGTCAACCCATTTTCATTTTCAAACAAAATACAATGTCCCCACGACATTGGGGTACAACGTCTATCTGACGTCTTGTTGATGTCTTGTTCCTGCTGGGTGTTTAAGGCAATTTTGCTCATCATACAGTAAAAATCTGTCATCTTCTCATCAGTTACATGCATTTAAACAGTCTCCTGGTCAATGCGTGTAAAGATTTTGGACATATTGGACACTTTTAATGCTTCCAAACAGTTTGCTGCAATTAAAAATCGCCACGTCTTAAGGTAGTTCATTAAGATGCAACTCACCTTCTATGTGCGATTTGATTGGACAGGATTCACATGACTGATTTTTCTAATCCCCATAGACAGGAAATAATAAAGTAGTGACTGCAGGTTAAAGGAAAGTAGTGGAGTAAACATATCAATACTGCACTAAAAATGTACTCAAGGTAAAGTAAAAATACACATTTTTAAAACTACTTAGAAATTACAATTGCTGAGAAAGCTACTCAATTACAGTAGTTTGAGTATTTGTAACTTTACACTACTGCCATGCACTAAGGTGAACTAAACACTTTTAAATAAACACAAATGGGAATATATTTTTTTTAAAAATGCATATGAATTCAAAAATGCATAAGAGTTCCAATAAATATGGGACATAAATGTTTAAAGCTGCAGATTACACTTCCTGGTGGCTCTTTGAGGCAATGTTGAGTCTAGATTATAATTGATAAAAAGCATTCAGGCCTAAGAAATTTGCACTGTTTGTAACTTTAACAAATTAATAACGATAGGTTGTTATCAATCTAAAATGATAAATTCTTTCCAGATAGTTATTCAACTTATCTAGTGAAAATTGTATTCATATCGCAATATAAATCACAGAATAAAAATAAAAAACGTAATGTTAGATTTTTCCAATATCGTGCAGCCCTAGTATTCACCAAGATGCAATGACCAACAGTCATGCAAACTCCTCAAAACATTATATTCATCGGCACTGAAGAGTCATGTCAATGTACAAGCAACATATTGATGATCTTTCAGCAAATGGCCACAATTTCAGGTTTCAAACAGAGATGGCGACCGAAGGGGTTCACGCCAGACGCACCGCAGCAAAACTTTTAGAATTGTAAACCATTTTCTAAGAGGCTTGCATTGCTTTGTAACGTATAGACAAGTAACGCAACCCGTGTGTGACCTGCTTATAAGGCAAAACTTGCGGCTGCAGCTTTAACAAAAAATAGTATTATTATTTTTGTTTAAATAAAACCACCATGGTTGCTGTTGTTTACGTTTTTTTTTTTTTTTTGTTAATATTCTGAGCGAAATTTCAAAAGATTAAACAATATACATTCATTCATTTTATTTTCGGCTTACTGTACGTTCACACCGAAAGCAGCAAGAGCGTCAAAGTAGCCGAAGTCATTCATTTTCAATGGGAGCAGGCGGCGATAAGCAGTGAGGAGCAGCACCGTGCTTCTTCGCCGGTGTGGCCGTCGAGGAGAGTTGAAATCAAGTCAACTTTATGGTAATGAGCTATGACACGGTTCATCGGCAACCAACCAGAATGTAGAAGTCCACCAATTGAGAGAAGTCCAGAGAGCACAGTCCTGTGAACTTTGGTTCCGAAAACAGTTGTTCCCAATGGTTTTAATATTACGGTCGCCGGATTTCCAATTATTTACAAGGTTTTCTTACAGAAACATACATAAAAAAAAGTTACTGGTGATTTACTTATGTGCATTAATGTTATATATTTTTTTCTTTAAAAAAGTGGAAATCTCATGCGACAATACAAAACAGCAAAACAGTATTGCTGCTTCAGGATATTTCAGACATATAGACACTTTGGATATTTAAGTGGAGCAAAGCCACACCACATGCAACTTGATCTT
This sequence comes from Danio tinwini, assembly GCA_903798205.1. NCBI lineage: Eukaryota > Metazoa > Chordata > Actinopteri > Cypriniformes > Danionidae > Danio > Danio tinwini. The sequence continues at coordinate 646,168 of CAIGQZ010032598.1, forward strand.
CCAATTGTTAAGTGAATTTGATAAAAAAGTGTGCAACATTTGTCATGCTAGAAAGCATGTTTTATGCGGGAATGTAACTGATATGATATGCTGCAACGGCCCCTTTAAATACGAGATCGATGTAGCGAATTTTGACGCTCTAGCCGCCGGAACTGAAGGCAGACAGCCTTGTCTCCAGGGCAGCCAGAGCAACCTTTGATGCTCTTACCGCCTTCGGTGTGAACGCACAGTTAGTCCCTTTATTAATCTGGGGTCGCCACAGCAGAATGAACCACCAACTTATCCAACACATGTTTTACGCAGAGGATGCCCTTCCAGCCGCAACCTATCGCTGGGAAGCGTCCATACACACTCATTTACACAAATACACTACAGACAATTTAACTTACCCAATTCACCTATACCACATGTCTTTGGACTTGTGGGGGAAATCGGAGCACCCGGAGAAAACCCACACGAACACAAGGAGAACATGCAAACTCCACACAGAAATGCCACCTGAACCAGCTGAGGCTCGAACCAGCGACCTTCTTGCTGTGAGGCGAACGTGCTACCCGCTGCACCACCGCGTCACCTATTAAACTATACAAAAGACATATTAAAACTAGTATGAACACATTTGTTAACAGCTTTCTTTACTCATATTTACCAATTTAGCCAGTGTTAGTGGAGGGCGCTGTAGTTTTCATAAATTTACCTTGTATGTCCTTTTCAGCCACACATCCCATGGAGCAGATCTAGTGATTTTGGGAGGGGATCTGAACATGCATCCTCAGGACCTCGGGAACCGTCTCCTCAGGTCCCACACTGGACTGAGAGACTGCTATACTGAAACTGACAAGTTTGATGTGAGCTCACTTGTTTTTTTGTTTTTTTTTTGCATAATAATCTTTTATTAAATTGTGACTTCAGTTATTAACATAAATCATTGTTGTTCTTGGCAGGGCTGTGAAGATGGGCACACACTAATAGCAAGCAATCACTTCACAAAGAAGCAAGATCTCATTCCTTTTGAGAAGGGCATCAGGATCGACTATATTCTCATGAAGGTAAACGCATTCTCCAAGAAGGCAAAGGAGACAGTGGCCACCAACTCTCATTGCTCGACCAGTTTTTAATGCAGCACGTCCTGAAAAAACTATCCTGACGCACTTTTATGCCAGGCATGTTGATGTGCACACTCACATTGCTGGATTTGATTTCATTTAGTCAGGTGAAGTTAGATTTATTTTATTTCAGCTAAGTCCCTTATGGCTCGTTTCCACTGAGTGGAACAGTACGGTACGGTTCGGGTCGGTACAGGTAACCTTTATCAGGCTTGATACAAAGGGTACAAAGGGTACCCTTTTGGTGGGTGTGGTGTACTACAGCGAGTTTCAGTTGACGTCATTCTTGTCGAATAAATGTCTACAGTAAAGCTGTAAAGGTCGTTTACATTATATGAGAAGCTCTTCTAACAAAACAGATGCATTAAACATATTAATACTTGTTTATATATGTTTATTACTTTTGACGTGACGTATCTCTGTAAACCAATCAGTGTTCAGCTGCGCCTGTAGCTCCACCTTTTGGTACCCTTTCTCGTCTTTGGTACCCTTTTGAAAGGGTGCCGAAAAAGTGGTACGATACGGTTCGGTTTGGTACCGAACTGATCCGTACCGTACCGTACCACTCAGTGGAAACGGGCCATTATTTATCAGGGGTCGCCACAGCGGAATGAACCACCAATTATTACGGCATATGTTTTACGCAGCGCATGCCCTTCCAGTGGCAACCCAGTACTGGAAACACCGATACACTCTCGCATTCACACACACACACACACAGACACACACACACACACACACACACACACACACACACACACACACACACACACACACACACACACACACACACACAGACACACACACACACACACACACACACACACACACAC
>CAIGQZ010032598.1:657390-667725 GCA_903798205.1 Danio tinwini
CACACACACACACACACACACACACACACACACACACACACACACACGTAAAAAAAAAAGAATAATCTTGCTGCCTTAATTTTTAAAGTTGAATCCAAATACATTTTCTAGTCATCTGAACTTACATCAAACTTTGTATAACTTAAATAATTCTTGTTGAAACCTCATTACTTTTTAAAATAAGTTAAATCAACATAAACATATTTGTTGTCTTGACTTTCTGGCAATATATTTTTAAACATTCATAATTTTACGGTTTATTTCCAGCAGCTGGGTTGCCGAAAAAAAAAAGTATAACACTCGTTAAATTACAGAAATTTACTGTAAAATAACGGGCATTAAATTTCAGCCAGATCTCACGAGGAACAGAAGTATTTTATGTTTTGTCAGTTTAGTGGCTAATTCGTATGAGTTTAGTCAGAAAATGTACGATTTTAAAAAGGAGGTGTGGCACCTAACCCCACCCCTAACCCCAACCGTCATTGGGTGATGAGCAAATTGTACTAATTTGTATGAATTAGATCGTACGAATTCATACGAATTAACCACTAAATCAAAAAAAATTTATTTATCCCACGAATTGCTGTGGGATTGCGTTGGAAATTTCCTTAAATTTGAATTTCTGGTAAATTTTTGTAATTCAGCCTCTGTTATTTTACAGTTAATTTCTGTAATTTAACGGCCATTATTTTACTTTTTTTTTCTGGCACCCCAGCTGCTGGAAAAAAAAAAATTCTAATTACGTTTTTACAATTTTACAGTGTAGTGTACAAACCGTATATTCTAGTCCTCTCCCAGCCCTCGCACCAATCATTATTTGTTTCATATTTTCTATATATTTTATTCTGTGTGATTCATTTATGGTTTTCATCATTGGGACCAAAAAAACATTCCACAGACGGTACACACACACACATTTGATTATTTTATTTGGAATGACTAATACGAATTAAAGCAACACAGCATCTAAATAATCACAAAGAACCTATTATGTTTCACAGTACAAACAATGTGCAAATAAATACAATTACTGAATATCTTTTACAGGACAATATTAAATCGCTCAAATCAGCTCTACACAAAGACGTAAATAAATAAATAAATACATAAAGGAATATCTGCAAATTAAGGATAGAGAGGTGACAGCGTCTTTTAAAAACATGCAGACTGCCTATTATTGCAGACAGAATAGTATTTGGCAATTTGTTTAGAGTCTTTCTTACTGAGTCCAGCTAATTTGCAATCCTCTCACACACAGTTTATGAACATGTCCTACGCTACCATGAATTAAAAGAACTAGTTTTGTGTTGTAGCCACACAATTTCAGAGCATTTGCTAATTATTTGCTAACATCTATTTTTTTTTTCTGAATAGCACAAATCAAAGTATTCATATCTATCTATCTATCTATCTATCTATCTATCTATCTATCTATCTATACACAGTTGAAGTCAGAATTATTAGCCCCTGTTTATTTTTTCTGCGTTTTGTTTTCAACATATTTCTAAACATAAGTTTTAATAACTTCTAATAACTGATTTATTTTTAAATTTGCCATGATGACAGTAAATAATATTTGACTAGATATTTTTCCAGACACTTCGATACAGCTTAAAGTGACATTAAAAAGCTTAACTAGGATAATTAGGTTAACTAGGCAGCTTAGGAAAACAGCTTAAAGAGGCTAATAATTTTATCCTTATCTTTTTTTTTTTTAAAGTGTAGTCAATATCCTTTTAGCTGACATTGTTGTGGTTAGCCAGCGATTTTTATCTTTAGCTTTCATTTACTTCCAATGAAGTTCAAAACTGGTTTCAGTGAAGATACAAACAGTAGCACAACTTGTGTGTTCATTAAACTTGAAGATTATAAAAAGATGTGTGTTTTTATACATTGGGTTAGCTGACAAGTATCATACTGTACACTGTTAACAATTGTTGTACACAATTACACAGTGTTTAACTGTATTTTACTGTAGAACAGTTATGTAGTGTTATTGCATATTAATGTCACATTGTTAAAATTGCTGTATATTTTACAGTAAAGAAATTCAATACTGTAAATACATATAGAGCAAGATAAATTACGCTGTAAATGTAAAACTGTATTTTACTGGCAATTTGCTGCCAATAAGTGACTGTAGATTGTACAGGAAAATGTTAATCTTGTCAGTTGAAGTGCAGACATGACACTTGTACAGCTATTTTTATGGGGACATAATGATGTTAAATAATACAAACTGTATTGACCTTATTCTTCGCGTATCAACGGGTGCAGCCATTTCAATCTTTTTGGCTCGAGACTTCCGCTCCTATTCACTTCCATTCATTTTTAGGCGTTAAAAACAGCTTGTTACGCTGCTTGATGATGCAAACTGATGTTTTCTTATTATTTTATTTTACTTTGTCGGTATAGTTATGAACACACTTGTTTGTAGAGGAAGTAGTTTGACCTTTTTCTGCCATTTATTATTCCTAGTCATTGCTCCCATAGACGACTGAATTGGAAGTTCTAAAACAATCACAAAAACGAGCGCACTTCGGCATTGAAGAATAAGGTCAATATTATATCTGCTTAACCTGAACCATACCCCTAAACCAACCTTCAATCTGCATTTTTTCAACTTCAATACTTGATTCTGTGTGATTTGCAGTATGTGCAGTTTTCCTCATTGTGACTATGTCCCCACAAGGTCAAAATGTACTGGTTTTGATATATTTATGGGGACATTTGCTTCTCACAATGAAAGGAATGCAAGACACACACACATACACAATATAGAAATATTGTGTCTCAGTTCATGTGTGGTCATAAATTAAATCTAAATAATAATAATAATTATACTGCATATCTCTTACACCAAACATTCTAATGACTAAAGGATTAGTACAGTAGTAGAAACCATTACCATAACAAGTAGTATTTAAAACAAATCAACATCTAAATGTTTTTGTTACATAACAATAGGGAAAAATCATGTTTCCGGGTGTGGTTGTACAAAAGGGCTAATTATACTCTAGAGTTACAGCACTTGAAAGCTCCTCATTGGAAAGCTGATGCGTTGTTATACACTGGAGCTGTACGGTTATATTGTGTTCTGAGCACTAAATGTTCACAGACAGTTTGTGAGTCTGAGATCTGTCGCTTTAGTGTGATGCCAATGACTGTAAAACATCCCAACATGTCATTACATCAGCATTACACTATCCATGCCACACTCTAATGAACCTTACAAAACATGTTTCCAGAGACAGACAGAAATAGATGAGGGGCAATTTTTAGACTACTAGGCAAATATCACACAAAGCTGCAAGCAGACATTCATGTTTGAGGAGGCAGCTCGTGATAGCACTGAACCAAGCAGTAGATATAAAAACATGTCAACATAACTAGTTTATTTTCTTGTGAAATATAAGCATAATTGATAACATATGAAACTACAGAGTACCCAAAGAAAGTTATAAGCTATATACAAAACAATTTATATTAATTTGAAAAAGTTATACAAGTTCAATTCAATGCATGCATTTATTCATTCATTCATTCATTCATGCATGTTTTACGCAACCCAGGCTCATTCTGATTACATACCCCTATATAGATTTTTGGAGAGAGCAAAATTTGTGTCAGGAGCTATGTTTTTTTCTGCAGATTTGTTTTCGTGAATCTGCCTGTCACGATCACCAGTGATCTACAACCAGAGATCGCTGGTAAACACTTGCATTCACATTTACTACAAATCTGCCGGTTTATGGACTACAGATCCCAGTCATGCAACACACACTCACCTGCTCCAAGTCACCATTGATTAGACTCTCACAGCTGATGCTGCTCAGACTGATTACTCGGACTATAAGAACAGCACACTAAAACACAGTTGTTGCTGAGTCTTGTTAGCTGTATAGTGACATTACAACGTGGTTACTTTGTCTTGCTTTGATCCTCGCCTAGTTTATTCTTTAATCCCTATCTGACAATCTGCCTGTTATTTTGATTACGACTCTGGATTGCCCTTGTACATCTGTTTGCTCTTGTATTGATCATTGCTTGCCTGACCATGCTGTTATTAAAACTCTGCGTTTGGATCCTCACCTCCATTGTCAGTGTCACATCCCTGCAGAAGACTCAGCCACATTGTGTGTGTTTGTGCTGCTTATGTAGTGCAGTAATCAGTCCAAAAGCAGCATTAGCTGTGAGAGTCTAATCAATGGTGACTTGGAGCAGGTGAGTGTGTGTGCTGCATGACTAGGATCTGTAGTTCATAAACCGGCAGATTTGAAGTTAAAGTGAATGTGAGTGTATTTACCGGCGATCTTTGGTTGTAGATCGCTGGTGATCATGACACTGCCAGAGGCAGCTGTGTAGAGCTGTAATCGAGCCATAAAAGTTTGTCCTGACAGAATTCGGCCTGAGCCAGACAAGTACATTTTATTAGATTTTTAAAAGCCTGAACCCGTTTAAAGCCAGACATTATTCAAACGTGCACATGCACACATCTCTTTTGCATTTTTTTCAAGAATGAGTTGTTTATATGGTATATTTAGGTCATAACAAACATATAGGCTATAGGCAACTTGCAACAAAGAAATAAAATAAGTCCTGTTACATCGTAACATCTCAGCATTCTAAATACACTCTAGGTATACACTTAGCCATTAAATTGGCCAACACACCAATACAAAATAAGTCTTTCTTAACAAATTAAATTAAAATATATTCTAAATTAAGACGGGTATTTGGCAAAAATGAAATAAGGATAAAGGCTGTGTGAGATTTGCTTTGCCACTTCTCTTCACAATCCGGCCTCAAGGCGACAGTAAAGCTGAATAATAAAAGAATAATGCCAGCATTAGCCTATACTCTGTCTACATTATGCATTTATGATTTAATTTATATTTAGTTATAATTTGAAAACCCTTTACTCACCACACTGTAAAAAATGTCTGTGATTTTAACAGTTAAAGTCTGTACAATCTACAATGAAAACCTGTTAAATGATTAACGGCTCGTTTCTGTACAAAATACGGAAAATAGCTGTAACAGATCTAACCTTTGTTTTCGAGAAACTAATCAGAGAGTCTGAAATCTCACCACACACCCTCATTCACTAGTCTCTAAATTAGTCAATTAGTTTAGTCCATTAGACAGAGTGAATTACCACAAATGAGTGAATTCAGACACAGATGAACACCTGCTGCTAACAAGCACAATCACTGAAGGAAAGAACAAGAAATAAAACCACAGACAGCCTCACACCAAACCAACTGAATTAAAACAGAGGATTAAACAACTCCATTAAACAACAGCATTAGCAGCTTCACTGATTACAGTTTGATTTCAATTCTCTCATATCTGCAAGAATGTTTAATAATTAACAGAGGTTTATATTTTTATTGAAAATATTTCATTTGACCTCACCATCATGGAGATCAGAGGCTGCTTTTGTTGAGCTCTTGAACCTTTACTCTTCTATCTTAATGTTTCTCTTGCTGATATAACTGTGTTTCTGAAACTCATCAGTTATAGCAAGAAAGGCAATAAGAGACTTCGCTGTGTGTACTTAATCAATACAGATATAATATCTAGTAAGTAGTAAGTTAAGCCAGAGAAAATAGTTTTATTTGATATTGTTTGGGATATGTTACAGCTTCTCATGGAGGTTCAATAAACCATTATCAAGGAATTAATAAGAAATTAAACTTTAATTAGTTTCATGCACAAAACCTTGAGATCTCCAGCTGCACATTAGAACACACAGACATCAAGAATCAAGATATGAACCTCAACCATGGTTGCTAAAAAAAAATGTTTGATTCATTCATGCTGCAATGCATGCTGGGTGCCAGCATAGTACAAAAATCCCAGCATGTATTGCAGCATGAATATATCAGCTTAAAGTTCTTACAATCTCTTTTTTTCCCCTTTATTTTATGTTGTTTTTGGGAGGTAATATTTCAGTAGTGTTTTTATTGTTCTGGGTTGATTTTTATTTTTGTTTGTCACCATTGTTGAGATTCAAAGACTAATTGTTGATGTCTGTGTGTTTTTAAGTTCTGCCATGGATCAAACATTCTCATTGTGAATGTTGTATTTAGATCTGGTAAACAGTCATTGGCTGCTGTAGGTCAAGTGGTTTCATTTACATGTGGTATTCATTTCTCACTTAAAACTAACAAGATAATCAATGAGTGCACAAGCAGGTGAAGGTAGTTTTGATATCATAGTTAATCTTATCAGATTTATTATTGTTGGTTTTTTTTCTTTAGATTTTCATGCTATACAAATAGTGTGATTAACACAATTAATTATATCAGCAAAATTAAAAACTAGTGTCAGAACGAATAGTTGAAGAGCCCAACTAAAGCAGACGCTGTCCTCCATCATGGTGACTTCAAATGAGCAACAGACATTTCATTAAGACTTTTTGTTCATGTGACAGAAATAAAGCCAAAGGTCAGTAATAAGTGAAGCTCCTGATGTTTGTGGAGTTGTTTAATGATATCTGAGATCTTGAGAAATTACATTTTTATTGTGTACTTTTTTATTATTAATTATTATTTTATTTAGAATTTTATTCTCAGTTAGTTTTATCTTTGGTTTTGGCTGTGTTTTTTGTGTTTTATTTTTATTTATTTTTTGTTAACAGTGTTTTATAGTTTACAGTTGTTCATTAATAATTCTCAATCCTCCTTTAATTAGACACTTAATTATCTCATTAACTCCATCACTGTCTGAGTGTTCAACCCTCTGTAGTGAGGACACTAGTGTGGATTTTGCTCTGGGATTTAAGGGGTTAAATGTGTTTGATGAAAAATACAGACTGTGGAATGTATTTTTAACAGAAATATTCTGTAAACTGAATTTACGAATGTAAAATGTTAGAAACAGTAGATTACTGGCAACCATAGCTGCCCGTATTTTACCGTAAAATCAATTAGAAAAAAAACACAGCAAAATACTGTAAAACGTTTTTTCTGTCACCATTGTGGAGGATAGTAGCATCTGGGTTCAAGTCCAACATAATCTGAGAGAATTTGGTGTTATGCTGCATCTTCTTTTGTTTAAAGGTAACTGTGTAGTTACTAATGCAGTAAAAATCTGTTTGTTATTTGTAAACACACATAAACACATTAGTGCATTGAATTACTTGTTTTTATGCAGTGGTGGGTAAAGCAAGGTTTCATGAAACATTAAAACAGTCGAAGCAAATGTGTCGAAGCTTCGAAACGTTTTGAAACCCCACTGTACGGTGACACCTAGTGGTCATTTTTATGTATTGCACTGGAACAGCATCAGCAAAGAACAATTGAGCAAATTAAGGTATTAAACTCCACTTTGTAAATTGAACCTACAAGTGGATCAGTGGAGTGGTTAGGGTTCCTCACTACCATGTGGGGATAGTGGATTCAAATCCAGGCTAAGACAGCTATTAGAAATGCTTTAATATCAGTTTGAATTGCTCTGTTCTTGTATCGTTTCGTTTCAACATTGGTCTGACATCCGATTAAACCCTTTGTGAATAAATATGTCTTGTTTTGGTCATAAAACAGGGTTGTTGCTAGATCAGACACGGTTGTGGCCAGAAGTTAACAAGAATTATTATTTATATTATTCATTAAATTTCCCATTTGTTGTATTTTATTTATGTCTACCCAAAACCTAAACCTAACCATCAGAGTACTGTAAAAAATTAATTATTGTTCTACAGTTTTACAAAAACGATGCTGTATTGATGGCGTAACACAGCTGTATCCTATTTGGACTACACCATAAAACAGTAACATAATTAAAATACATAAAATCATGATTTCAGAGTATTTGTAGAAGTCTGGATTCGAACCCAAAAGTAATTTGAAGCTCCGTTACAACATGCACTCGCACGGTCCACTAGGCCATAACAGACAGAAGAATCGTCAGACCGTCAATCAAATGCAGATTCGCCAGGTCTCGAAACGCTTTTGAACTGATCGATGCTTTGAATCGCTTTAGTCACATGACCAAGTGTTTCGAAACACTTTAGTCACGTGACCTGGGTGTTTCGGACCATGCTTCGGTGCAGTGTTTCGAAACCCTTGCGCTTCGGGATCTCGACACTGTGTTGAAATGTCAGTTTCACGTCAGCCATCCCTATTTTTATGCACTAAGCTACATGTTTGTATCAGTTCATGAAATACAGTTATTTTCGGTAAACGTTAACAGTTCTATAAACTTCCGTATTTTTTACGGAAAATTTTTAGCAACCACAGCTGCCGGTATTTTTCCGTAAATTTAATAAAAAAATTTTAAGTTCAAGATTAGGCTTTGTAAACATGTTTTTGTGGAGGAACACTTTTGAATCCACTGTAGATGGCTTTAGCGCAGTTCTGCGCTCACTGATGGTTTGTCCAGCAGCACTGAACACCCTTTCACTGCTGCTGCTGCTACTGGCCGGGATGCATACTACTGATCTGGCTAATTTTGCAAGTTTTGGGTAGGATTGTTTGTTCAACTTCCACCATTTTCGATGACAGCTGTTTTAATGTGTGACCTTGTCATTTTCATTCTCGTCCCTGTCAGCTTGCTGTACATTTTCCACTCGGCAAAATTAGCTCTCTTTGACTTCTCCATCATCATTTGTTTCACCTTTGCATGAATGGGTTTTGATATTGTAACATGTGATTTGATTACTTTCTCATGCTAATTAAAATGGATCATATGACCGTTCATTTACCGCACAAGCCAGAGCGCGAGCGCAAGCCCGAACCCGACCTGATCCTGTCTAAAATGATAGAAATTAAGCCTTAACCCGTCGAGTTCCTTCGGGTTCAAGCAAAGAACTTCAGTTCTACTGCTGTGTATGCTTTTTTAAATCTCAGATTTCTCTCGCGGGTGCCATTTGTGCCTGCTCTTCTCGAGTAAATACACCAGAGGTTGCTGTCTACTGACTGACCGATCGACTGACCCACCCTCCTCCTTCCAGAAACCCAACCGATAGTGTTTTAAAAACCCCCGGTTGACCAGAGCCCACCCACTTCCCTAAACCCAACCGACAGTGTTTTCAAAAGCAATCCAGAAAAAGAAAAGCTCTCGCGTCAGCCAGATTTTTTGCCACGTTTTCAGATTTTACCACATTCTCACGCTGCAATTTACTTGTTTATATTATTTTTCGATTTTTGTTTTTGTCTTACCTGCTTTCTGGAACTGTTCTTCACCCTGTCGTTGCTGTCAACTCCACTCCACGTCTCAAGTCAGTCAACATACTTGGCCACTGGACAAAGTGGTAACAGTGAAAAAATCATCCACATGGAAGTGAGCAGTCAGCTGGTAAGCGAGAAAAAAGAACAGCGTCATACTGCCCCATAGCATTCGTTTTAAAGATGAAATGTAGCCATAAGTTGCTCTGGATACATAATTCACGATTTCCAGAAATGTGTATATAGGGCTACGTTTTCAGAATAAACCTATGCTGGTTTTACACAGTGAATGCCCCTCCAGCCGCAACCCAGAAATCAATTCAATTAAGTTGTTCTTGAAAAGTGTTTTGCATTTATACTATACAATACGATACAATACGATACGATACAATACAATACAATACAATACAATACAATACAATACAATACAATACTGTACAATACAATACAAAATTCATTTAAAAAGCACACTTAAAAACAATCAAATCTGACCAAACAGCTGTACATAGGAGTACTAAAAACAGAAAATTAAATGTAAAAGGAAACAATAAGTAAAAGCAATACAAAAACAGTATTCAAGGACTATTTAACTGAAAAACCAACTGAAACTCATGACAATTTGTAACTTTTTGATCTAAAGGCTAATTCATGTTAATTTGTATGATCTCATTGTACATTACATGAGATGTTTGGGGACATGCATAAAAATTGTACATCTGTAAGAGTAAAACTGGAAAATAAATTTGTACAAATGTCTGACAATACAGTAGTTGTTACTAAAGTAGTTGTTACCTCATAAGATTCGGCTGGAAAAACTGCACTCACAAAAAATATTGTGCTCCCTCAAAATACTTTGTGTTCGCTCACAAAACATTTGCGTTTTCTCACAAAAATACAGCATTCTTCTAAAATCATAGTTTTTGCTCACAAAACATTTGCATTTTATAGCAAAATAATTGTGTTCACTCCAAAACCTTTGCATTGCCTCACAAACGTTGTTAGCCCAAAATCCTTTGTGTTTGCAAAACATTCTCTCAAAAAAATATTGCCTTCCCATGAGGAACTTATGCTGGAAATAAATTGCATAAAAAGCTAAACATTTGCATTCTCTAACAAATAATAATAATAATAATAATAATAATAATAATAATAATAATAATAA